>JBCJKH010059839.1:0-11920 GCA_039877255.1 Loriculus beryllinus | reverse complement strand
GAATGGGTTGCCCAAGGAAGTTGTGAGTGCTCCATCTCTGGCAGTGTTCAAGGCCAGGTTGGACGAAGCCTTGGGTGACGTGGTTTAGTGTGAGGTGTCCCTGCTTATGGCAGGGGGGTTGGAACTAGATGATCTTAAGGTCCTTTCCAACCTAACTATTCTATGATTCTATATTTTGTTGCGGAAGCTTTGCTTGTGTTTGTCTGCTGTCACCTTTTGGTTCCTTTCTTTGATAAAACATAATCTGTGTGAGCAAGGCTTTCGTATCTCACGAAGTAGCAAGTGCTCTTTCATGTGTAGTCTAGGCTTCAGGGGAGCAAAACAAATGCCAAACGGAAAACCTGACAGAGATCATATGGATGGTCCTCTGAAGACACCACTGAATAAATGTTTGTGATAGAGGTAGTTCTCTAATATAATGTGATCTTTCCAAGTATACCAGGAGGAAGTATGCCTCATTGACTGGGTACATTCATGGTTCTATTGAAAGATGGAAGAATGAATAAACAGAACACTTTATTTAAGCAAACAAAAATTAAAAATAAAAACATCACCTCCTGGGTAACAGAAGCAATGCTGTTTGCTTTGATCCTTTATTTGCATAGTAGGTAGTCATTTTAATCTCTCTGATTCCAATTATAGTGGCTGCGTATTTCATTTTAGTTGTTGCGTTTTATGTTCCAAGTATTGTAGTCCATATAGGATTGCCTGGAAATGTAGTTTGTTCTTGATATAAATTCATTGCTGTCAGTTGCTTTTGGGTAGGGTTTGGCCTATATCTGATGGAAGGGAAAGAACAGCACAGTGATGTGTTATGCATGATGAGGAAATAACAAGGGCTATCTTTACACCTCATCTAAGCATCTGGCAGAGGACTCTTGTACTTCAGATTGCCTGTCTGTTTCTTTAAACTTGCACACTGAAGTGCGAGGATTGCCTATCTTTACAATTACACCTCTAATCTGATCTGTGCTATTGGATGATTTTGTAAATGAGTATGATAAATCTATGTAGTAATGATGTTCCTTTTCTCCCCACTTACGGCATCACTTTCCTTTTGTGGAAAGATCTGTATAAAGGAGTTGAAGCTTAACATACAACCATTCAGCAGATATGTATGATAAATGATGGAACGTTTTACTTGCAGCACATATCACTTGGTGATATGTGGCAGTGAGAGATGTAGCTGATGAACTTCAGCTGAAGAGCTTGTCTTTGCTTTTCTTCTTGGTCTCCAGCCCCACTAATTAGCTTATAAAAATGAGCATAGCAAGCTTGGTTTCCTGTCTTATTCCAATTCTCTTACGTAAACATATCCACAAACTAAAGGCAAAATTCATATGGATGTCTTAGTTGCATACTTGTATTCTTTTCAGAAATGAAAATTTTTGATCAGCTGAAGACTTCATTTACCATAGCTATAAGCAATTGGTGTGTTAATGTTTTCTCCTTGTAGAAACTTGTCAGTAGCTTTCTCTGGAAAAAGAAAATTGCAATTCCACCAGTCTTTGCAGTTTTGATAAAAATCAGTGGTATCTGAATTGCTGCTGGCAAAGGTTTCTCAGCTCTGTGGTGAAATTTCTTTCCAAAATTGACAGCAGAACATCTTTAAAACATATTGCCTGGACTTAGATGGGATATGGGATACCTGGCTTGAAATCCTGATGTCCTCTATTTGCTTCCAGAGGTCTGTCTAAAGCAGCAGATTGCTGGCTGACCATGGTTGGCTGTATAACTATTCTCTCAGCCTTTGTGTAACTGAATTTAACAGGAGCTTTTTCTTCCACACAGCAGCTGAGGGTGCTGATCAAATTGTCATTTCAACCAGGTTTTGGTTGGATGTGGAAACTGGCTGTGGTGTATCCTAAACCTGTCTGTCTAATGACTTAGGACATCTATCTCTGGCTTTGAATGCTGTAGCCCCTGCTGCAGCAGGGGCTGGTAGCTAGTTATTTCACTTGGTATGGCTCCTGAAAACACAAATGGGCACCCAAAACTGATGGGTGTCATTCTCAGCCTGCACTGATTAACACTGGTTAAGTCTTCACTAAGACTTTCTTAATGAAACTTTTGGCCATTTGTAATTAAACTTTGTGAGATCACATGGAGAATTTGTGCTCTACAGGAGAAATCTTTCTGATACTGACATCATGACTGCAGAGCCCACCTCTGTTAGCAGTCTTGGATGGAACGTGGGATGTTTCTCAGTGGGGGAGCCCTGGAAATAATGCAGCTAAATCTAAGCACAGTAAGAGCCTCAGCCACTGCCAGTGTGCTAAGCAACGTATGTTTTGTATTTTTGAAACTACAGGCAAACCTTGCTTTGTAAACACTAGCTTAGTTGCCTGTTGCTGATACTCCTGGATCTGTGTGAGGCTAGGCTTCGGTTTTGGGTTATTTGCTGGTAGACCACAGCTTTGGACCCAGTGTATTCTAACAAATTAACTGAAACATCTGCTTTTTAGTGGTAACACTTTCTTTCTTAGATTGCTGAGCCAGCACTGTGCAATTTTAATTTATTGTGAGGATACATTACCATTTAGTTACCATTTAGTAATTTGTTAATTTGCCAAGTGTTAGGTGGTCAAGTTTTGCAGCAGCGTTACCACGTAGAAGCCTGACTTGCTTGGGTTTGTTCCTTATAACTATTATTCCACGTCATCAGCACACTGAGTCACCCAATACACTTAAAGTTATTTAGAAATATTCCTGGAACACTGTATAAACCAGTTTATTCTGAGAAGTTGCAAACTAACACTGACATATTCTTACTCAGCAGACCTATTCCTCTTACTTATTAAAAATTATTCCAGTTGACATCAGAAGCAGCACACTTTCTGCTGCTTTTTGTTCCTGGCAAATTTTAGGTCCACTGTGTTATTTCCCAACCTGTCATAAAAGTACATCTCCCAGGAGATGCTGTCAAGCAACCTTGGACAGCAATATGTAGAAAAAGTGCTCTCTTCAGGTATCTGCATGAGGAAAGGGAGCTTTGACAGTGCAGTAAAGTTTAATATTCTTCCCTTAAAACTGCAGTGTTCATGTGCACGTAGAGAGGCAAGGATGGTAGAAATAGAAGATGATATTTATGTGATTGTGGATGCATAGTATATTAGAAGAAAAAATATACAATGTAAACATTAAAAAGTCCATCATATTTACTGTCAGAAATACCAGCAATGGGTGGAGAGATTTGTAATGATTGTTTTACAAGCTGATATTGGCTAGTTTTGTGTTCTGTCCCTGCTTCCTACGAACAAAATGAGAGTGATTGATTATACAAGAAGTTACGGAGTAAAACTTTATTGAATGAGAATTGCTTGTTGGTAACAGATGTTGCCAAAACAAACCCTGTGTTTTATATGCCCTTTAAAGACGTGTTTAAATGCCTCTCTTTAAATCATAACCAGAGGTGAAAGGTATTGCTCTCAGAAGACATGTAACCTTTGTGAAGGAAAGGATCACTTCCGAATATCCTTCCAACACTGCTATCGGTAAAGAAATGTGCTTTCTGGCTTGTCACCAAGCCTCGGGGTTGCATCTGTCCTGTTTAGAGCATGCTTTGTTACTGCTATGGAGACTGTGTACTGTTGTATGTGCTGTCTCTTTTAACTGGAATCAGGGGTGTAACCTTTTGAAGGATAACTAATTAGCTTTTCTGTCCTTTTTTTTTCTCATTTCTCACTGAGCCTAATCTATAACTGTGGAGACCTGCTGGCCCTGTGATCTATAGAACTTATGAAGTTCTAATATCTATTGCTATTGAATGTAGAGCTCAGTTGGTAGTTAATACTCCAAAATACATAGGCACCATACATTTGTGCGGAAGTTTTGAACAGTAAACAAGCCTGTAAAAGTTGCTCAACTTCCGTGTGCAGTGCATGATCAGTAGATTGCAAAATTTGAAGCCTAATTTGCAGGCCATTTAAATGCAGGGCTTTTTCCCTTGCTTTATACTATCAACTATACATGGGAAGGAATGTGGAAAAGGCCAGAATTTTGAGTTTCATTGCAGGAACTAAATATGCTCTCCCATTTGATAAGGGAGCAGGCTGGTTTTTGTAGTTGACTGTCAGAGCACTTAGGAAAGCACCCAGTTAGTAGTTTGAGTGCTCAAAACATTGGGAATATTTGCCTTTGTTCTAATCGTGCCACTGTTTGCATTAAGACTGACCAGATAAGAAGGGCCGGAATACCTCTGTCAGAAACAGGCTGTATCTTCGTGGTGGAGGAGATAGGCACAACTGTCATGCAGGTAATAACTGGAAGGACGATCATCCTCATATTCAGATGGCAAGTGATCTTAATGAGAATGAGAATGCTCATATAAAGGCAGCCATAAAAATCAAGGGAATTTACATGTGAATATCAGAATGTTCATCTGCAAATTTCAGATACTGGGGCCTAAATTGACTTAGTATGCTCATCGCTTTGGGATGCTATTTCTTTTAGACACTGATATTTTCTGTATGATTTTTAAATTCCCTTAGGAAGGCACAGAAATGTATCGATACTTGGAGGGGCAGATTTCCAATTTGTGTTTTTATAAAATTCCATTAGTATGCTATTTTTAAACAACACTACTCAGACTCTTATTTAGCTTATTTTAGCTCATGTTTAAACTTACAAATATTTTTCCATTCTTTTATACTTGTGTCTTGATACTAATTAATTTAGGTAGGAATAATAGCTGGCAAGTTTCCAGATGATAAAGGAGTCTGAAGAAAAGTTACACAAAGGTAAGGTTTTTTACAGTAGTGGGAAGGCAGAAATAAGCTGCACCTCAGATAGCAGCTGATAGGTTTTAAGGGGTTACTAAAAGGGAACCCAAGTGATGCATCTTTAGGAGTATTTACTAATAGACTAGAACAGTGTGAGCTGCTTGATTGGCTACTGTGCGTTCTGCAACGTGCATGTACCCATTACAGTTTCAGTAATGTCAGTCATTAGCTACGTCACCTTCCTCTTGTTAAATAAACTGCAATCTTCACAAAGTGGAGGTAAATATGAATTTCACTGTAAACAGATTGTTCAGACTGCTTTAAGCGGAATAAACTGTGACAAGACCAAGGACAAGTGTAGCATTTGGCAGTATTTGTTTAATTTGGTATGTAGCAAAGAAAGAAAACCCAGGTAGCTTTAAAGTGTTTAAGGGGTCGCTTAAAATTGACGAGAAAGATCTCTTGTAAGGAAGTTGTTGAAGTTTAACAGATTTTAGGGCTTCAGTGTGAGCCTATTACAGGAAGACAGGCAAGTCTAATAACTAGATTCAGATGCTTGTTTGAAGAACATCTCATTTTGTCTGGGTTCATTAAGTGAGCCCTGCACAATCCTGAGAAGTATCTTAACAAAATTAAGACAACACATGTGACTAGCTGTGTTCAGAGGCCTCCACAGTAACTAACCCATATAAAATATACTTGAAATAACTGGGCTATTCAGGACCTTTTTTTATGAAGCCAGATGATTCTAATAGTGGGGAGAAGAAAAACCTAAACAGAAAAAACCACATTCCCTTGGGTCCTCAAGAATGTACTGGTGGAGGGAGAAGCTGATGCAATAAGAACTTGAAAGGTAGAGGAAGTGTGTGGGCTTGCTGGTTTGTGTTTGGTTTTGTTTAAGTTGCCTTTCTTTTTTTTTTTAGTATTTACTATTTTGTTCTTGTGGATTGTTTTTTTTGGTATTTTGTGTTTTGTTTTGGTTTCTCCCCCCCCTTTTTTTTTTTTTGCCTCTCCACATACCCATTCTGGATGCTGTAATCTGCGGTTCTAGGGGTGCTTTAACATCACTTCTCAGTAGATAGGACTGGTTTGTTTCTTTAACATGTTATATTACGAGCAGGAGTAGGAAAACCTGGTTACAGTTGTAGGTTGTGCAGATGTGGTATGGTTATAAATGTACCTTTTTACTTGAAGTAACAATTCTCCCATGGAAGATGCTGGTTACGTATCTAAGAACTAAATTAGGGAGTTGTAATTAAACAAGGAAGTAACACTCACATATTTTTGAATGTGTTCTTTAACAATGAATGAGAGGAGAACAAGAAAACTGAGTAGAAACAAGTACAAAACCAAATAACAGTTTATCTAAGATAACCCATCTTTTTATATTTTTTTTGTTAATGCTGCTGCTGAGTTTACTCATTCCTGCAGTAAAGTTAGGTTTGTTGTGTGCAAGATGAGCCACATGTTCCCTAGAAACTGTTGTGACAAATGTAGTATTGATTTAAGCAGTGTCTTTGTCAGATGTCGTCACTGGGGGCTTTTAGACTGATGGCAGTATTATTTTTAAAAGCATGAACTAGAAACAGAGGGGAACATAAGATCTATGGCTATGTGATAGAAATTATAGGCTGTATCTAGTTGCTGGCTTTCCCTTCTCTCTGAGCTGTTTTGGCCAAACAGCAGTGGAAAGGATAGTTTCAAATGAACTTCAATATCAAGGTGACTGAGTGGTCTTTTTCCATGTTGAAATCAATGGGGCTTTGGAGAGGCTGGAAAGATGTGTAAAAAGATATAGCTTGCATGTGTCCTGATTTTTTCCATAAATGCTGTTCTATTTGTGAAATACCTTTTGAAATCCCACTTCTGTACCACAGACTTTTTGTTCTTTGCTGTCCTCATACATGTCCAGGTGTAACTTGTTCATCCCCTTTCCTGATCAGTGTGGTTCAGGACCAGTGCAGAACTGATAGAGAAATAAAATACAACATACTTTAAGTTGCTCTACTTTAAATACCTTAAATGAAAATTGTTCATCTTGTGCCCTTGCTTTTGAAGCGCCATTTTGTGGGATGTGGTTTCTTTCCCTTGTTCTTTCTTGATTGATGTTGTAAGTATAGGCACATCCTCTTTTGTGACACTACTTCTTGTTTCCTCACTTATCTGAGAATCTGTTCTGGGATTAATTCTGTACTGGATAGTGTGGTCACATCTGCAGTTTCATTTGTCATGCTGTGGTAAAACAGTGTATTTTTTGTGCTTTTAGCTTCAGTGAGCTTTATCACCCATTAATTGGCACAGACTTTAATAATTTGTTGATATATGTTCTTATCAAATCTTTCCCTTCACTTTACTTTAAAAGGAAGGCTAATGATAAGCAGCTAAATTTAAATGACAAACCGAATAGTGCAATTGTTTCCTGATAAAGCTTTTCAGACAAGAAGCAGTAACAATTTTAGTTTCCTGAATGCATTGGAGGGCCGTATTTTCTCCATCACATGAGACTCTGCTTTGCCTGTTCAGGCAGGTCTGTTTTATACCTATATCAACAAAGCTATTTGGCCAAGGAGAAAAGAGAAGATTGGAGCTCCAAACAAAAGAAAAATAACAGCAGTGGAAAACTGACCAAGAGTTATTTTAATTCATTGAGGCCAAAGGATGGTCAAGTTTCTATACTGGTATTTCCTATGGGATCCAAAGTGGCCCCTTTACAGCACTGCGTGTAAATTCTTTTTTCACTGCCTCAGTATTATTAATTACACATCTGGGCTAAATATGATCATTCTTAGATCTTGCTTTCTAGTGTATGCTGGTGCATTTGCATGAAGTGCCTGTGCACAAGTTGGAAGGAATAAGAAAGCTTCTGATCTCCTGCACATGTGGTAGGCTTCAGATTGTGAGGGTTTTAGAAAGTTTTGTGTTAGACTAGATGGGAAACCAGAGTCTTTTTATAGCTTTGTTTCTCTTCTTTCTTTGCTCTTGTTATTTTTGGTCTTGCAGGAGTGGTGTCCTAATTAAAACATTCTGCCTTCTGAAGCCTGTTGGTCACATATGAATTGTGTTTTTAAAATGAAAAAAATCCAAATTAAAATGGAATGAGAAGTCTGCTGGAAACTTTATATTTACATGCCTGGTGCAACTTACTTCTCTAAATGCCTCTATACCTAAGTGATTAAAATGATTAAGACTGACTTTTTTTTGGGGGGGAGGGGTAAGCTGTACATATAAAAAATACTTTTATAATATGAAAATATAGAATTATGTACTCTTACTGAAATAGCTGTCATTTAAGATGGCTTGATCTGGTAATGTGAATATTGTGCTTATAGTTGGAGGTTTTAAAAGAATTTTTCTTAATAATGGCTGAATTTTATTCCTATTGTGTTTTGATTTTTTTTTCAACCATGTTTCTTTGAACATTTAATAATTACCATTAACAGCATGGTAAGAGCAACTAAAACACTATTATAAGTGGTAGATTACACTAAGTAAAACACTGATTAGATTGCCCCTTTTTTGTGAGGGTCAGTTGTACTAGGTAACAAAGGTGCCTCAGTCTGTTGTTGTTCTCCATTCCCAACTGCTTTGGAGGTGGATCAGATTATCCTGCAATTCACTCTTCGGGTTTTTCCAGGGACTCTTCTCAAGCTCTTGTGGCCTGGAGTGGTTTGTCTGTGTAGGCCTCAGCCAAAGAGAAAGGTGGTAGGGAAGAAGTTAGGTTCAGGGTGAGATGGCCCTCTTCCAGACTTCTTTTATCTGTTTTGTTTAGGGCAATATTTCCCTTGGAAACTGGTATGCCCTTATGTCTCATTTAGTTTCTTACATGCTGCCTTTTCAGTTCTGTTATTCCTTCATAAGTTTTCTAAAGCAGCATTAACTAATGCTAGTGCTTTCCATGAAGACTACCAGTATTAACATAATGTAAATATATGACTGTCTTTGTCCTCTGCCCAGAAATCCTTCCAAGTTACATCATTGCTAAAGCTTAATTGCCTCAGAGTCATGAGATGTACTTTTATCAAACAGGCTTCTCAGCAATGGTTATAAGCTTGTGCTAGAAGGGTCAGGTAGTTCTTGGCACTGGAACTGATCTTATTTCTGCTGATGTGAAGTATAGGCAGAGTAGGTTAACACCTTTCTACAAATGCTATAGATTTATTCCAGCTAGCTTACTTGCCTTGTAAGCCACTAGATGCTGTGTAGAAAAGCTATTTTTATAGGTGAAATGGTTGGCAGAGCCAGTGTGAAAATTAGAAGAATTCTTTCAAAAGCTGTAGAAAAAGAACTGTCTGATTATTTAGACTATTAGCTTCCTGTACCACTGCATAATAATCAGTAAGTCCAGACTAAGTTTCTAAAGGCAAAATAATTATTGTGTTCTATCGAACTTTCGTCTCTTAGAACAGGTAATTGTTTGCTAGATTTTATTTTTACTGCTTGATCTCATTTCTGGTCATGCTGGAAAAAAGCTCCCTACAGTTTCTGTGGTACAAAAGTTTTGTAAAGCACACCTGGGCAGAACATTAGCTATCTCAGCAGCTGTTCTGTTTTTTGCAGCAGCTCATAATAACTGACACCTAGAGGTGGATTCCGCCCAACCTTCAATACTTAACAATGTTTTTAAAAATAGTTCTAAACATCAGTGAGCTTTCACCTAGTGTACTACAATTACAAAGACAATACAGGCTTATCATCCTCTGAGCTATTTTATCCTATTTTAGAGCTAATCATGTTGCTAGGAAGGAATTGCCATGCTGATGTAGCAGCAGTAAAAATGTAACTATAGTTGTTCCACTGTAACTTGCTCTGTGGAACTGCTGTGGTGGTTGTTTTTTGAAACAGCATTTGATAGCATGGTATTCATCATTTTAGTCTTCTAGTTAATCCTTTTTGAGTAAACCTCTGAGTCAATCAACAGGCAACTCAACTAGGGCTATATAGGTGTCATTCCTTCAGACTAGCAGAGAGATGCTCTGCTTCTGAAGCAAAACAGATTTTTACCTTGCCATGGTTTTAGTGGGAATATAGGAAACTTGTCTGTGAAAAATCCTGTCTATGAGCAGGATTTTTGGCTAGGGAATGTTGCATGAGGACATATTGGCGATGATTTGGGATATGTTATCTGGGCTGATCACGAAGACAGACTGTGGTGGAGCTGGAGACCATGCTGGAAGAATCACCATGTATATATAGAGTGGAGAAAGGTCTTTAAAAGTAGCATCAATGTTACTCCTGAGAGAGTATGATCCTGTCCAAAAATGTGTGTAAGTAATAGATGTTAATCTGGAATGAATACAATTTAGAGGATGTAAGCCCTGAGTTATTTAAATCAAACCCTTTCAAGTATCTCAAAATATTCTGGTTTTAAATATACTTAAAAAAAATAAATCATTATTGAATGTTAAGACAAATGGGAGAGAGATGGGAAGCGATTTGGAGAGCTACTGAGATAAATGCACAAAGAAAAATGTGTTCTAGACTACAAGAGCTGCGTAACCACCAAGAGAGACTATTATAAAAATACAGCTAACTGAAAAGTAGCGAAAGAGTGAAGAAGGTAATGAGAAACAACCTAGGAATTCTTGTATTGGTATCTAATCTAAAATGAGATGAAAAACATTAGTTATGAAATCCTCTTTCGTTGCAAGATTTCAGCAGTAGAAAAAATTATATGTGAAAGAGCAACATGGGCAATGATTTGCAGGCTAGAAGTTTCTAGATATTTTTCCTTTTTTATTTTTTTGTAATTGTGGACTTCTTGAATTATGAGACTAAAAACTAAGCACATCTTTGTTGGTAGAGAGAATTAATAGAAAATATTGATGGTTTCCACTGTTAAGAAGTGATGTAATCTGCTGTGTTGTTCTATGACTCATTATTAACTGAGCAGATCACATGCTGTGAATGATAATTGCTAAGTCTAATAGCTGCTTTTAGAACTTTGACTGGAAAGTTCTTTCCCTGTGTTTTTATGCAAGTTAAGTTAGTCCTTTACTCTTTTCCTCTAACCAAAGACAAATCAGATCGTGGCATGGTGGAAGGGAAATAAATCCATGAAATATTTCAGTATGTAACCATTTTTTTGGGGGAGGGAAACGGGAATTATTTACTCACCTGTTGTTACTGAGGTGATTACTGGAATCACCGTTTGCAGACAGGAGTGTGGGAAAAGAAACTATTTGCCTTTGCTGGTGCTATATGTTACATACAGCTCTAGAGACGGAAGTTCTGGGAAGCTTTTGGCTTATCAATCTGAGACTAGTGAGAAAGGCAAGCCAGGACACAAAACAGAGGTAACAATTTAAATTTGTTCTTAGATGAATGCCATATTCCTTCAGAACTTGGCAAATACAATGACAGTTTATCCTTTCTGATTACTGGCACCTCTGGTGTTTACAAAATGCAGTCTTTCAGCTGTGTTTTCAGGTTGTTACCAACACAGCAAAGTGCACTCCTACCACCATTACAAAGCTGTTGTTTTCTGCAACTGGTCAGGAAGGCAATGCTCATATAAAGTCTTTGTGATTTTTAGGTCACTGACTTGTTTCCCACTGAAAAGTACACGCTTTGGGTCTATGGGGTCCTGTAAAAATTACTTACGTGGGATGGAGTTGCAGAAAAGTAGCTGCGTTCCTGTCTCCTGCCTTCATGCTATGAAGTCTCAGGTTTTTAACTTTATCATCAGATCTGTGCATTTGATGCAGGAATCCAGAGAGGGGATTGTTGATATCCAAGGTGCTTGGTGACAGCCAGCATGACTTTACTAAGGGGAAATGCTGCCTGACCAACTTGGTGGCCTTATATGATGGGGCTACAGAACTGGTGGACAGGGGTAGAGCAGTTGATGTCACCTACCTGGACTTGTGCAAAGCGTTTGACACTGTCTCACACGACATCCTTGTCTCGAAATTGGAGAGACAGCAGTTTGATAGGTGGACCACTCGGTGGATAAAGAACTGGTTGGATGGCTGACCACAAAGGGTTGTGGTCAATGGCTCAATGTCTGGCTGGAAGACCAGTAACGAGTGGTGTCCCTCAGGGATCAGTGTTGGGACCGGTCTTGTTCAACGTCTTTGTGGCTGACATGGACAGTGGGATTGAGTGCGCCCTCAGCAAGTTTGACAATGACACCAAGCTGTGTGGTTGGGTGGATACGCTGGAGGGAAGGAATGCCATCCAGAGGGACCTTGACACGCTTG
>JBCJKH010059833.1:29773-59892 GCA_039877255.1 Loriculus beryllinus | reverse complement strand
TCATAGGAGCCATCCCACCATGTTTCTGTGATGCCTATTATATCATACCCCCATAGATGTGCACACATCTCTAATTCCTCTTGTTTGTTCTCCATACCATGGGCATTTGTATAGAGGCTTCTGAGCCAAGCTCCAAATGAAGCCAGCTCATTGGCTGGAGTGACTGAAATATCTCTACATTGCTCCGAGTATTTATTATAGGTGCTGACAACTGACTGGGTGTGCTGGGCTGGAATGATGCCCCCCTCTCCCAACACATCTAGTTTAAAGCTTTCTTGACCAGTCTGGCAAGCCTCCCACCAAAACTGCTCTTTCCCTTCTTTGTCAGACCAGCTCCACCAGCCTCCAGTAGACCTGGCCTCCCAAATCGGGTCCCATCATCATCACCATCACTGCAGTAAAGATGATGACTGCTCGTTGTTTGTTCCCTTATTGTTTCCAACAGCTGGAGCAATTTTATGTCATAGCTTTGTTATGGGTGTCTTGTTCTTTCAGTTCTTTCCTATTCACTCTTATCCTTCAAACAGCTTTAGTCTCAGTGGTTTATGTCCTTGCACGGTACAAGGAGGAAGGTTCACGTATGCACCACTGCGTCAGGCAGGACCTCTCATGATCAAATTGATACTCTCATGGTTTTATGCAGCTGGCAGGAGCTTGCCAGTCTGGCAGCTGCCAACATCTGGGCAGCTCACCTGCCTTCCTCCCAGGTTGCTTTGTGCAGCACAGCCACCAAAGAAGCTGCTGAGGAGGACATGAGCTTCAGGTGGGCCCTAAGGTTTATTATCAATGCAAAAAACATAATGAGCATTGACCTCGCTGTGTAGTGAATTGATTCTGGTAGCATGGTCAGAGCCTGCTTTGCTGCTAGAGAGCCTGTGACTGTCTTTGCAGGTGAAACATCGCTGGACAGAGTCTCATCTTCCCTTCGTTTAAGTAGAATATGATTGTAAAGTAAGCAGCCAGATCCAGCCCAAAACTCCCTGCAATTGAGCATTTTTACCATTTTTCATGCGGTTTTGGGGAATGAGTCCAGCCAAGGCAGAAGGCTTAAAACTACTTATTCCAACATTTCCTTGCCCAGAGTTTAGTAGATCTGTACAAATGGTTAAACTTCTGGATTGCTTTCAACACTTGAACCCTTGCCTGAGTCTAGCAAGTTGACTGAAGCCTTTCTTAATTTTTAATTTTTTAAGTCATCCCCCTGTAGGCCTTTTGTAGGGAAGGTCAGCATCTTCAGCCTAATGATAAATATAAAAATGAGAAAATGGCATATGTAACACCACTACCTTACTGAGACCTATTTGTATGTTGTCACAACATAGAATAGTCTTTATTCCTGCATCTTAAACTGGGGTTGGGATATTTGAAATATAATAATTCCTTGGGTTAGGGAGACAGCTGCTCTCTTCTTCCTTCCTTAGCAACACAAGGCCACAGGAGGAGCTCCAAAGATTATTCTTTTTTCATTATTCTTTATTCAATTCTTCAGTGGAAATGGACACTCTTTATTGAATCCATTTATTTCATTGCTGCTGATGGAAAGTTGGTTTGTGTCTCACAAGGACTTAGAAAACCTTGGATGTTCTCCTTTTTATTGGGGTTTAAGGCTTGCTCAAGGGAAGGATGACACACAAGTCTGCTAGAGATCCTCTCTTACTGCTGCGCACCCCACTTGATGCACTTTGATACATGGGGGTGACAAAATGAGCATCTTCCATCCTTACCTGCATGGGAAAGCTCAGCATAATGCATCTTGCTGGGAAGGATTGTTTCCTTGGCTCAGAATATCTGTGGTGTCTCCACCACCGGACCTCTTGTTTAAGCTGGATTGCTTCTGCTTCACCTACAAATTGCACTGTGACAAGTGATGGAGCATCCTACAGCAGTGGCAGCTTTACTGCAAATAAATGCTGAGAAACCTCCCAAGCCACTCAATTTCTATGCCATGATAGCTGTGGAATACTTTTTGATGTAAGCTTTTAAACTCTATACCTGGTGGCAGAGAGATGAGTTGGATACAAGTAATCTTCTCAACCAGTCTCTCTCTTCTCCCTGGTTATCAGCCTCCGTCAGGTGATTGCATTTTGGGCAGCCGAGCAGGGTAGAGCAGTATTGCAGCGATGGCTGTAATTACCTTGAATGACCCTGGTTTCACCCCTGAGGAGACAGTGTTGTGGTGGTTTTTTTTTTCCCTAGAGCAATTTCCAAGCTCAGCCACTTAAGACTGAGCTGAAAAGCCTCACTTTCAGGAGAGATGGCTCTGCTCCTGGGATGCCCGTCCCTCTCTGTGTGGCCACTCACTCCATCTGTCTCACCGACAGATTTTCCCTCCTGGAAGCCAAATGCTGCCTTGCAGGACCCCTTAGATCGATACCGCTGTGCAAATGAGGGAAAATGAAAGCAAGAAACAGAGGTTTGACTCCAGCCACTGAAGGCAAATGTTGTATTTTTTTCTTCAACACCCGAGTGGGAGTTGGTTGGGATCTGTCAAGCTGCAAGTTCTCACACATTGGGTAAATATTTACGGTCTGATTCACCCCTGAATCACTCCGTTATTTTTTTGGCCCTATTCAAGGAAACTGCTTTGTCACTGGGATAACACCAGCTCCCTGAGGCCCTCTCACCTTTGTATTTTAGCACCTCATTGTCGTGTGTGCCTGTCCTCACAGTGACATCAGGATGGGGAGTTGGTATCATCCCTTCCTAGCAGAGGAAATCAGAGGCACACTGGTCACAGGCACCTGAGTTTTCTCTGGCACTAAACCCAAAACTGGTGAAAAGCTCCAGCTGTCAGCTGGTGAGACCTCGATGTGGTGCTAAAATGTCCATGCACAGCATAAGGTGGTACACATGCAGTCTCTCTCATGGGATTTGCTATGTTTTAAGTGCCCCTTGGCACTTAAAATAGGATAGAATAGCTGCACTGCTTGTCTTGCTGTACCTGGAAGAGCTTCTGGGGGGATGCAAGAGTGGTTTTCCCTCCAGAGACAGCTGTGCCAGTGTTTTGTGTGTCCAGATCTCTTCTTTCATTGCAGGTGGAAGAGAGCGTGATGGATGTATATGATCTCGTGTATGAGGAGGTGAGGAGGAATGCCTCCAGCTTCAGGAGGCATGAGCTGACTGCCATCCACAAAGCAGTAAGTTGTCTTTCTCAGACTTAGCAGAAAACCTTGCCCTGGGGTACCTTCGTACGCTTCCTCTCCCAGGTCTGACCAACCAGATTATCAACAGAAGAGAGCTTCCTCCCTGAGCATCACTCATATGCAAGATCATCAGTGCTTCTGCACAGTAGCTGTTATACATATTGTCTGTCTAAGCAGGCCCTCTGCTGTGTTCCCTATCTGTAGTACGAGAAAGTGGATATACACCTCTTGTGTCCCTGGACAGGCAGAGAGAGGGAGAGAATTCCACATTGTCTAGCAGAACTATTTGGACTTGGTTTTTCTGTTTATCCTTGAGCCTATGACTGAGGAGTCTAGCTTATGCTTTGCCTTGAAAGGTTGGACAAGATGATCTCTGAGGTCCCTTCCAACCTGGTCTATGGGAGGCTACCAGGCCTCTTGCAATGCTGGAGACTGTTAGCAAGCTCCCAAAAACTACCACCCAGGATGCTGTTGGGGCAGGGGACTTCTCTTTAGCTTGGTAGGTGGGCAAGGGTGGTGGCCCAGAGCGCAGGGAGGATGCTTGCCCTCAAAGCCACAGGAAGTAAGTGAGGGTGTCTTCCGTGGTGAGAAGCTCCTGAGTTCCCGCTGAGTAAAGGAGATGCTGTTCCATACACCTCCCACTCAACTCCCTTTATCCTCCTGTGTTTTATTAAATCATTGTAACAAGCACTTTCTGAAGCTGTTTTCATCCATGCTTCTCAAAACACAGAAAAGGGCAAATGTTTCTCACTGCGATGATGGTGGTGGCCCTCAGCCACGACCAGCCAGAGTGGTGCTTGCTCTGCAGGCTTTTGGAGCAGTACACCCAGAGTCCTGCTTGTCAAGGAGAAGCAGGCAGTTCATCAGTTGCTTATTTTAGCTACTTTAATTGATGGAAAAACAGTCCCTCTACTCCCATGGGCATCCCCTTGCTAGAGCTCCAAGGTAGCCAGCTCACCTCAGCTATAGGAAGCCATTTCCATAGTGGGTGTTGCTGGGGAGCCTCCCAGCCCATAACAAACACTGGGGTCCTTGCATCCCTGGATTTTCCAGACTAGCCACTGTGAGAGCTGGTGTGACCATGGAGGGAGGGCTTGGCCCCAGCCTCAGGCAGCAGGCCTGGAAAAGCACGGGCAAATTCGGGGCCAGATCCATGTGCGTCCTCTGAATTTAACCTCCATTGCTGTAGTTGTTGATTGCATATTTACATGCTTTGCTCCTTGCAGCCCTGCTTGTATAGCCCTGCCTGTGGCAGGAGGGTGGAAGTGTGGCCCATCACTGACACCTTCTGCTGTGGCAGCTGGTAGCAAGGAGAGAGCTCCCATGTGTGGCTGGCAGATCTCTCCCTCTTTTTCCAGTTCCTGTGCTGTGGGAAGCATTCTCCATTTGGGGACACAACCAGCGTTGAGAGCAAGACATGCCCACCCGGCCAGGCAAACGATGCTGGACAGGTAAGGGAAAGGTTTCCTTGTCCACTCAGTGGGGCTATGCTGCTGCTCGGTAATTGTTAATAAGAACTGTGGCTTTTCCACAGTTTGGGGTTACTTTGGTTGGGGGGTAGTTGTGGTGGGGTTTTGTTGTTTCAGTAAGGAGGAGCCTCAGTGGATCACAGGTGTCAGACTTGCAGATGTGGTTTCTTTTGCAGCTCTAGAAACCCTTCAAAACATTTGTGTTTGGAGCCTGTCACTTCCCTCCAGCTTCCTCCTCATCTCCTGCATATGCAGAGTGTGAGATATCATGGCATGTGTCTGAGCTCACATGTTGGACTTTTTCACTTGACACTACTTTCTGAGGCTTCAGAAGTGTCGCACTAACAATAAACATGGAATTTGCTGTAATTGCTTTTTCCCAGGGCATTAAATAAGTACTCAAATGAGCACCTCATGAAGCAGAGTGATGATGCCCAGCAAGTAGCTTCATCAAGTATACTTCATTCCTCCTCTTTTCAGTGGCTCAGTGAGGCTGATGGAGAAGCCTCTGTGCTGAAGACGCAACGCAGACTTTATACTTTCTGAGCAAAGCTATTGTATAATGATTTTTCTTCCGCAGGGGCAGCCAAATCAGCTGAAGTAGCTGAAGCTTCCAGCATCAATATGTGTGTTGATGGAAAACAAAACCGTGTTGCCACAGCTATACAAAAACATCGTTGTTATGCAGAGATGTCACACACTAACAGGACACCGTGATGCGCAGGCACGCATCAGCCAGTGGTGCAGCCTCTCAAAGCGCTGCCTCCAGGAAGTGGAGAATAGACTCAGGTCTATTCTGCGGGGGAAGAATAGACCAAAGAGCTCAAAGAGCAGGAAGGGAGAGCAGAGTTAAACCAGGCACTATATGGGTGACTGTTCCCCTCCTTCCCCCCTCTCCAAGTTTTGTGTTCCCTCTGGTAGTGAGCCAGGGAAGGGGGGCTGGAGGGATGCGTTTTGCAACCCAAAGAACCGCAGTGTTTTGTAGCTGCACTGCATTCACTCCTGGCTTTGTGTGCTCTTACTTCACTCTGCAAATCACTTCATCAAGGGCAGGCTCTTGCATTTTTTAAATCGTTCTCTTTGGCTAACACCTCCTGGATTTCTGTGGGGCTGTTAGCATGCTTAAAGCTAATGTGTATTAATGCTTGAGATAACTTGCAAAATTGAGCAGTTCATTAGTGTCTTTGAGGAATGTATTTAGCATTACAGTGTGCTCTGCTTTTCTGTCTTGTCTTTTCCCTCTTTCCATTTTCCAGTGGTTGGAAACACAAAAGAAGTTTGCATGACCACACTTACCTGGACATGTACAAATCCCCCACAGTCCGAAACACATCATTCCAAGGAAATCATAGGTGTATTGTAGCAATAGGAAATACACTACAGGTGATTGTCTTCCCATGTTGCAGCCAGCAGCAGGATAAATGAGAGCTGATCACACAGCAGCCCAGTTGTGTAATGCTGTATCGTCCTCTTGTTTCCTTTTCTATCTGGGGTTGTGGCAAGTTCTCTTTGGGGGGACAAAGCCCCACAGCTGAGCTTTTGCTGCACTGCAAAGGGTCTCTCTCTCCCTAGGACTGCCTCCAAGAGATCCAGCTCTTCCTGAAGAAGCACATGGACTTTGTCACCACGCTCCTGGGCATCACTATTGGCTTCACGGTATCTGTTTGTTCCTTCTCACTTTGGCCCCAGGAGGCAGGCTCCAGCATGGAAGCATATTTAAGCCTCCAGAAGCTAGAATTTTGGGTAATTTTGGAGACTGGGGTAGAGAAACAAGCAGTGGTGGACTGCACTGTGGAAATTACGAAAGGGCCAGGACCTGTCTTATTCAGGCTGATGGATGGAGGTTTTCTCCTGCAGGAATAGCCTTGCTGCCTGTTTTTTCTGACCAAACCAGGCATGACAGGTGGGAGTGGGGAGCAGCGGGAGCTGGCTGCAGCAGCAGCAGCATTTCACCCTCCCAGGTTTGCCTGTGTATCCTCTCGTGCAAGTGAGATGCTGTGTCACCTGGCGCAAGGCTTGCAAATCAGGTTGGAAGATGGCAGTAATTGTGGAAAAGGAGATGCAGTAAAAGCTCTGTATTAGGAAACTTGCTGCCTTTCCTTGCCCAGCACTCACTGGCTGCCTCCCAGCTCAGCCCGGGAAGTCGTTTTGTTTGGCCAGAGCTAGAAGGTCTTGAGAGCTGCTGAGCACTAATAGTGGAGCTGGAGAGCTGTGCAGGAAGGGAAGGTCTCATTCTCTTAATGACCACTAATAAGCCCAGGAAGGTGCATCTTGGGCAGTGGGTGGGTAAAGCACAGGCTTGTAAGCAGCAGAGGAGAGTAGCATGTTGCCTGGGCTCCTAGGCACCATCTTTGAAGGAGGATCTTGCAGAGGAGGGGTAAGATGATTTGGGTAGAAAGAGTCTGTACTGAATTTGTGAGTCTTATTTGGGGGAAGACAAAAGGAAAAATGAGATACTGCAAGAGAAACATGTCTTTTGGTGGTGAGGGAGCTCAATGGCCACATGGGGAATGTCCCTTCAGAGCTGGAGAGTGCTAATTAAAACAAGCGTGCTTGCATGCTTGGCAGAAGTGTACTGCTGTAATTACCTCTACGCAGGGGCCATGCATGTGTAATGAAGCACACCAGAAAAAAGTACACACCAAGAGATTTGTTTCTTCACTAAGAAGGGAGGTTTGGGCTGCTGTGATATCTCCATGCTGCTCTCCAGCTGGGGCAACCTTTTCTGACTAAATGTGCATTTGGAGATTGTTTAATTCCTTCTGTCTGCCTTGGCACAATTACGAGTTAGAAGACTTTTCTTCATCTAAATAAAACCCAGAGGAACAAACACTTTTGTGTTTTATACTGCTAGTAGTAAATTAGGAAAACCATCAGGCATTGCTATGGCTCTATAAATGTAAAGTCATGTGTGAATACATGGTGTCACTTTCTAATTTTTCTCAGGTATAGGAGGAATTTCACTGCAGCTATATTCAGACAAAAGTAGGAGCGGGTTTTATTATATATATCTCTTCTTCACAGCTTGATGCTATAGCTAGATAAGGCAGCTCTCTTTAAAGTGTGTCCTAGAGGAAGTCTCACTGCACAGTTCACTATTGTGATGGCAGGATGCAAGGGAGGCATGCAATGAGGGCTATAGCTGTTCTGATGTCATTGTTCCTCAGCCAACAATGCATACATGCCCCCATATCAATCCACAAGCAAAGACAATTACATGTTAAGGCAGAGGCTTTTGGGGAAAAGCACATGGTTGCAGCCCTTGTTTATCCTTCCCACAGCAGCCTTACCTTCGATATGTTGCCTGTGTAATCCTGGTGTGTGATATATCAGGGAGAATGTTAAAATACAGAGGAAATGTACTGTCCTCTGCATTCTCAAATGTGCACGTGTATGAGGTGGGGGTTGGACTCTTAAGGGGTTTTTTTGTTTTGTTTTGTTGGGTTTTTTTTACTCCAAACAATACATGAGGATTGTTTGGGGGTTTTGTTATGGATTGGTTTGGTTTGGTTGTTTCTCCCTATGTTCTCTTTACAAAAGGATGTTATTAAGAGAGAGATCTGTTTGTTTGCATAGAGACATGTTTTGTGGTCAGAATTTGAAATCTGAATTTCCTGGTTGCATCTCATTTCTTGGTATTTTCAGGGCCAGGTTTGAGCTGTACTGTGGTAATTCTTATCAGATGTCTTTTAACTACATGTTGGTCTTTCTTTTTATCTTTTTTCTTCCTCTTCCCCTCCAATTGGTGCTCACCGTTCTACCAGAAAACAGCTCTCAAGAAAAATGTTACATCCCAATACATAAATTCAGAAGTGCCAAGTGGACTAGTAGGCAGCACTTATGATCGCTTATTTGCACAAATAGAACGTCATAATCAGTTCAGCATTTAATTGTGTGCCCATCTCATGTATTTCCTTTTAGGTTTATGGAATGATCCTGACTTCATTCCTCTGGTTCTCCATCCACTTCAGCAGCAACCTGGATAGGAAAGGCAAATACATTCTGCGAGAGAGGTAGAAACCCATCACCTGGACATCCCTACCAGGCAGAGCCAGCTTTTGGCACAGGAAGATGTCTGAAGTTGCACACAGAATCCCCTGGGAAGGCCTTACACGGGTTCAGGCAGTGGGGTGTGTGTCACGCATTTCCCCTTCCTGCACTACTAGCTGTTGTGCGTTTCTGAGCTGGTCAGAGCAGATGGTGCTCTGAGGAGGAGCAGTCCCACACCTTCACCAAAAACAAACAAGGCCTGAGACACACTAGTGGACTGAGAAACTGGAGCAAGTTGCCCAGAGAAGCTGTGGCTGTCCCATCCCTGGCAGTGTTCAAGACCATGTTGGACAGGGCTCAGAGCAACCTGGTCTAGTGGAAGGTGTCCCTGCCCATGGCAGGGGGGTTGGAACGAGATGAACTTTAAGGTCACTTCCAACCCAAACCATGCTGTGATACTATGATGCACCTAGGCTTGGAGATGCAGATCAACTCATCAGGAGACATAGGGGCTGTAGCTCCACAAACAGGACACAAAGAGCTCCTTAAGAGAAAGGTGGAGAGAAAAGCCCAGCAAAAATCACAGCATTTAACCAGACTTCTCTTGTGCTGTCATCTGAGCATTCCCTTTGACCCCCAAAGATGTAATATTTTTAGGAAGATGGCTTTGGATCACAGCTCGGGATAATCTTGGACTGTTGCAAATATATGGACACAATGTGTGTCACTGGTGATGGGAAATGTATTCTCGTATCTTGGACGCTCGTATTAATTGACTTTGGCCATGTTTCTGATCATGCTCAAGTATGTAGGCAGCCAATGACTGTCAGCTGTTTTTCCCCTGTTTTCAAATATTGCCAGACTTACACCAGCTACCAGCTTTTGGTAGAGAACAGGAAAAAAATCAGAAAAACAATGCATGATCTTTGAAACAAATAACCAGCAAACAGACACATACCTCTGTTACTCCTCTTTATTAATGCAATACACCATGATTTTTTAATTCCTAGCATGTAGTCAACCTCCTAGAGCTTGGTGCCACACTGATTTCACAGGGCTTGTTCAACTTCTGTCTTTAGCTCTATGTTTATCTAGCTTCACTAACCCACAACACTGCTGTGCAACACAAAAGGACTTTGATATTACACATACACGCGGGTCTGAAGTTTAAATCTATAAAAGAACAGAACTGATCTTCAGCCAGGTCAAACAATACAATGTCCAACTGCAAGTCCTCTCTTTACATCATCACCTTATCAATAATAAACAGAAATTTTAAAAGCCTCCATCAGCTCTCAGTCTAGCTCAAATGATGGCTCCCTGGTGTGCTTTGCTCTCATTGCAAGGAGGCAGATCTGCCTCTGAGCTGAAACCCATCATTACAATAGATTGAGCACCTGCTGTAAACTATATGGCTATGTGCAATATCTTTTGAACCAACAACAGCTTTCACCCTTCTCTTATGTTGTGGCTTTTATTCATGAGAAACAGTAAGTAGCAATTGTTTATTGAGATAAATGTGGAAATCCCCATGCTGAAGTTCAGGGCAGGTCCTGGCCCTCAGGCAGGGGCTGCTACACATACAAGAATAGCAGTACAGCCTACAGCATCTGGTTAGTTCTTTAACATGGCTGCAATTACCTTGCGTTGGAAGGAATTGTGCTGGGGGGGGGTAGGCTATCACTCCTTGTTCCGCTCCTTTGGAACCAGCCAAGCTTCACCATTGACTTCACTGTAAACAGCATCAAGTTCAAACTGCTCCAGAATGTTACTCAAGCTACCTTGTAGCAGTCACCAACATGCCTCTGTCTAGCAGGGATTTAGAGGTGATATACACTTGTCAACATACCCACATTCTAGTTTATTTCTCTCTAGTGACAGACAATCTCCCTTGTGAGCTCCAGCTGCTATTGTCCAGGCCACTGCTATTGTTATTCTTTAGCCCAGCTGGCAGCTCGTGTGACTCATGGCTGCTTCAGTAAAGATGAATTTCTTGCAAAAGGCCATCATTCCTTCTCTTTTTCTGCTGTGCACGAGGCTGCCTGCATAGCTCAGGGTTTGCGTCATGCAGAGCCCTCAGTAATTCTTTCAGTGCTGGGAAGAGATATTCCCCAGGCAGCTGGTGCTTGCCTGCCCCAGCAGCACGCCTTAGCACCCAAGAGGGAGAGGATGGCATTGGTCCTTTGGAGGAAAAGGAGCTGCTCATCAGCCTGATCCTACCCTTGGCTAGCTGCTGGCGTAGCAGGCAGGTGCTTTATGAGGACTAATGCAAGCAGAGACAGCTAAAAAGCTTAAGGGCACAAGCAATTAAGACTGGAGTATTTATACGAACGAAATCTCTACAGTTTCACTTTTTTTAAACACTATGTAGTCAGCTCTTGCCCATTGCTCTGTCTTGGCTAGACACCTGATGATGTTCTACACTGGAGATCAAGCAAATCAATGGAGTCTGTGTTATTGGTGTGGGTTACCTGCTTAAGCCTTATCAACAAGGAGAAGAGATCTTTGTTAAAGCTTCACCACCAGATCTGCTTAAAGCTTTAGGTGTTGAGATTACTATAGACAGGAATAGCATACATATGATAGACTAAACCTGAAAGGCTATTGTATCCACCTCCCCCAGCTCTCTCTTCCCTTGAATCGTTTATGATCAGTGAAAAGTCACCAGAAGCAGCAGGCACCTCTCTGGCACTGGCCATGTAAGGGTGTGTGGCCATGTAAAGCTGCTGCAATGATTTTTGCTGCTTGCAGCAGGGATGAGAACACAACCTGCACCAAACCATCTCACAAAGGGAATAATGCATCTGGAAAGTTGTTGTTTCTTCTTCCCAAGCACTGGCAGACCAGAAGCATGCGATTTTTTTTTCCCAGGGAGCTGAAGTTTCCTTTCTTCCTCTGACACCCAACTAGCTGGCCATCTCATGGTCTGTATTTTATTTCACCCGCCACTGGAGTTCCCTAGCAAGGAGCAGCACTTTTAATGAACAGCCACCTGGCCAGACATACTCTCCTACCAGAGCTCATGCTGTGTGTAGCACAGAAAATGGCATCCTGCTGTCCTTTTAAGGAGCAGGAAATGTGGATACCTTCAACTTCTTTGTTTTTAGAAACCTAGTGCAGAAGAGTGCAGAGTTACCCTTTTGTTTGCAGTTGTAGAAATGGCAGCACCCAGGGGATGGCTGGAGGGGTGCTGAGAAGCTGGGGCAGGGGGAGGGGGAGTCAAACGGGTTTCTTTACACCTATGCCAACAAAAAATCCCTGTCCTGCAGTCAATGTGCTTGCACTCACTAGTCCCTAATTTGCTGGTTGCTATGGGCAAATTACAGCTCTTGTGCAGCTGGAGCAAAACTCCAGGAACCTAGTGGTAAGTACCACTGAGATTTACCCAATGTTGAGAAGAGCAAGAGAGGTTTTATTGGGATAAGAACTTGGAGATGAGCACAGGGGATGCAAAGCTAGCAGCCAGACTAGGAAACACCTGCAGAACCAGTGAGCCTTACTGGGGTTTGCAGAAGCAGAAGCTGGTTGTTACAAGCATGTCAACACTCCAACTCTGGCAGGAAAAAAATCCCTATTTATGTAGGCATATGCAGGAAGAAAAAAAAAAAAAACAAACCTAGAGACCAAAGGTGAGAAGTTAAATATTTAATTGTGGATTGGCCACAATTATTGTCAGTTAAGCCCCAACAATCATCAATTAGTTCCACCAAGTTTACCTGAGCAGTTGCAGTTTGGCTTCTGTATGGGTAGGCATTACCTTGTGCTCATGAGTTGTTCTCTTGTTTTAGACAAACCCCCAGCTGTAGCTGAGGACTTGGGAAGAGGAAGCAGACTAAGGCCAGGCAATTACCTACAGGGCTGGGGAACATCAGCCATGGCAGTGGTAAGAAGCCTTTGTGCTGCTTTCCAACTTTGCTGCCCATGCACCACTCCAGTCCTGCGCCACCAGCGTGAGCATTAACTTTACCTGAGGCTCTATGTGGGGCTTACTGCATGCCCATGGGTGGCCTGACCACAGTTTGCGTATGAGCCATGGGACCTCTCTCAGAGCCTGCTTCAACAGCAGCAGATGCTGTTTTCCAGAGTACCGCTCATGGAGAATTGCAGGTGAGCAGGGTGCAGCTTTACGCAGCAACAAAGGATGCTCAGCACTTCTGCAAAGCAGATGTCTCAGTACCTGACAAAACCTGAGGATCCCAGAGCACTTGTGAAAAGCATGGATTAAGCAGTTTACTGACTCTCTAGAGGGATTTCATGGTAAGGAGAATGGGAATCATTCAGCCTCACAGTGCACTGGCTTGGCTCCAAAATGGTTTGCTATTCCCTGCCATATTGGCTGTGTGTCAACTGCCAGTTCCACTGCCATCGAGATACACCTTTCTCATGCAACAGCCCCTTTGCTATATAGCACTCATGTCTGCAGCAAGCTCCCAAAGGAGGTGCCACTGAGCAAGTTCTGTATAAGCAAGCGCTGTAGGTTGGCAAACTTGAGTGGATCTTTGCTGCACTGGGGTGGTGAAGAAGCCATCTCCAGCCAAGGTAAAGCTGCATTTCTCAGCTGCAGACATACAGGATACTTTCTGAAAAAAGAGTTGCTAGACATGTATTTTCAACAGGTACAGAAGCAATTTGTTTGCAAAAGCAGCTGGCTATAATTCTGCTCCAAAATTACAGCCAGAAGTGGTAGATGCTCCACATAGGAGAGCTCCACCAGCACAGCTGAAGGCAGGTAAGGCTCATCACACATGATGTGTCACTGCAATTCTCTCTTTGAGGAAAATGCTGTAGTAGGGTGAAAAGAGATTTTTCTTTCTCTTAACTGTGTAGCTCCTCTTCTGGGGGAGTGAGCACCCGGCAGCAAGCATCAACCCTGTCCACTGGGAAACGTAACAGTGGGTGGGATGAAGGGGGAGACTGCAGGAGCAAAGAGGGGGAACCCCAGAGCAGCCTTGGATACTGTTTTGTTAGAGCACAGGCAATGTGTGTTTTGCAGCTTTTGGCCTCAGCTGCCAAACCCGTGACTGGCTGCAGGTCTGAAGGTGGTGAGGCTGCTCCACTGCACACCATGCCGGACATCTCACCCCAGCACAAACCCAGTGCTATCTTTAGTCATGTGGTGTTTTGGGGGTCCCTCAAATACATTAGTGCCTGGAGGCAATCTGTATATCTACCCCTGCTAAGAGGGTAGTAAGGAAAAAGAAACCAATCTCTTTATGTAGAAGACATACAGGGCTGTTGCTCAGCTTATAAGGAATCATCGGCACATCTTGGACGAGATACTTTCAGATGAGCAAAGAGATGCCTACCCACAGCTAATACCCTCCTGTCTAAGCAGATGCCATTCCCTTAGGTTCCGGCAAGTGAAAAGGAAAGGTCCTTCCCAACATTCTTGCCAGGAAGATGCATATCCCTGTGTCACTCTCCCTGGTGTCACTGGCAGCCAGCTGGCTGGGTTGTTTATGTTATCTCAACGCAAAATCCCCCCTTTCTCCCCTCAGCATCACCCAGTGCTATTGTTTAACTCCCATGTGCACCAGCGTGCTCATGGATGGGCTCACTTTCTTTTTAGCCCTGTTGGATGAGCAATAAGCTATTCCAGTCTTTATTCACCTACTAATTAATTATACATTGATTATACAATAGAAGCTCTCTACATCGATGGGCTGGGCTCTTGTTCTCCCACATGGCATCTTGCAAAGTGCAGCTAAGCCCAGCTGCAGCTCGGCCCTCTCTGATGCCGTGAGAAAAATGAATGCTCACTGTGCGGGCTCATGAGCTGAGGAGAGGGAGTGTGTCTGCACTGGAGAAACTCGTTTGGGTTTGCTCTTCCTCTGCCGTAACTCTGGTGGGAGTTGATGCTGTCCTTCCTCACCGCCCTCCCCTTCCTTGTCCTCCTTATATAACCTAACCCATCACCATAGATACGTTGACATAAATATTTAAAGATGGCAGAGAGACAGACCATGCAGACAAGAACCATTTGTTGAGTTTATTAGAAGCAGAAACTTCAGGCACTGCTACAGGTTTCTGCTTGCCGCACTGCCTCCCAAAGGCTGCCAGGCAGATACAACCTCCCCAGGCTATCACCGTGCTTCAGCTGAATTTTCAGAGCAGGGCACGGGGAATTTTGGATGAGCAGGTGCCAGCTGCTTCCTGCTGAGGCACACAAAAGGTCTTCTGGAGACGTCCCCCTAGATACACAGATGAGATTCTTGACACCATTTTTCCTACTCAAAATGAGGCCATTGGCTGGCTGCCCAAGGGTGAAGGCAAGCTTCTTCTGGGGTGATTGAGATCCACCTTCCCACTGCCATGCCCTTGTTCAGGTCCCTGATTTGAAAATCAGTATGGCAGGATGTTGGCTGCCTAGGGAGTTATTCTTATGTGCTCTGGGACTATTATCCTCCTGCAGGATGAATTTCTGAGGTTCTTTCATGCACCTCCAAATGTCCTATTTAAAGATTTCTGGTGATGCTGCTATTGTTTAGGGGGCTTTTTTACCCGCACAGATAAATTGTAAATCTAGGCTATTTCTGTCTTATTTGCCGCAGAAAATGAGATGCAGTGGTTAAAAGCTAGCTAGGACCTCACCCACAAAATTATATGTGTTTTATTCTCGTGGTTTGTCCATCATTTTTGTGCCAGCTGTGAGGAGGGCAGGGAAATTGCCATGCAAGCCCAAGCCATGCAACCTGACTACTGCATCAGCACCCATCCTGCAGTCCCCAGTGGATGAGGAGCTCCCATCTACTTTCCAAAATCTTCTGGAGACCCTGGGTGTTAGGTGTTTAGAGCCAGCCTCCATGCTTCCACAGCCTGGTTACCAGCTCCCCAGGCACTCACACGAGGTGGGGAGGATGTGGGTCTGTCCTCTCCCCTCATCCCCCTCCATCACTTTTGTAAAACACAAAGTTCTTTTGTGGAGAGAGCTGCTGGAGGGCTACAGGCATCTCCCAGGGAGAAGCAGGATCAAAATCCCAGGGACTGAGTTTGCAGAGTCCTGATGGTAAGGGGCAACCTACTAAATCCAGGGCTGGGAGGAGGCTCAAGCCACCTGCTTTAACAGACTCTAGTGACTCCTGCCCATAGGGTCAGCTGTCCCCAAACCCACAGGCATCACAACTGACCTATAAACAAGTTCACAAAAACACCAACAACACAAGCCCAACAGAAAGAGGAAAACCACTGCAAGCACCTCCATTCTCTGCTGCCTCACTGTCTGCAAACCCAATTGCAAAAGCAAATTCAAATGGGCAGATGAATTCTATTTGTGGTATGGGGTTTGGGTTTTTTTTCACTTTTCTAGTGTTTATTTTTCTCTCTCAGCACACAAGGCTTGGCAGGTAGGCAGCTTTTTCACAGACCTGCCTGCAGCTGCTGCTCTGTGAAGAATTGTGCATTAGCACAATGCACTGCTGAGCACTCAAACCAAGCCCATCCTCCCAAAGATGGAAGTCATCAGCCCTATTCATAATGCTTACACTTGATACCCGCATGTGACATCGATACCTGAACTGAATGTGTGCAAATTAGTTTTACTTATTTATACAGCAGCATTTTATAAAGAGCTGATAAAGCCGCTGAGAGTCTCTGAAATGCAGTTTTGGTACTTTATGGACTGTACAGCAAGTAGTACAGCAAGACAAATGAAAATACAACACCTGAAATCACACATAAGCTTGGGAAACAGTATGTATTATCTTGACACTGTTATCACAGCGGTAGTTATTTTATTCCTGTACATCAAGGTCAAAGTTTTCAAAGGTACTCAGCTGAGCTCCTAAAATAAATAAATAATAATAAAAAAACTCCTAAACAAAGCAAACAAAAAGATGTTTGGACAAATCTTTAAATCCTTTTCCACTTCCAAGTTTTGGAGAGGACTTCCTTTGTACAACCAGATGGGTGAATCCAGTTTATACCCAGTAGGTTTTAGCCTGTAAGTGGGAGCTTTTTGATGCAGGAGATGGTGGGGCTGTGCCCCTGCTCCCCCTGTCAGAGCCACATCTGTGCCTCAGCTCTGCACATGATGGGCTCCAACACAACCCACAGGAAAGTCCCAGAAACAGGTCTGTGTTAGCTCCAAACCAGATTGTTTGCTAATACAGTTTTTGGAGGGTATGAAAA
Organism: Loriculus beryllinus; assembly: GCA_039877255.1. NCBI lineage: Eukaryota > Metazoa > Chordata > Aves > Psittaciformes > Psittacidae > Loriculus > Loriculus beryllinus. The sequence goes on along the minus strand of JBCJKH010059833.1, from coordinate 43,163 downwards.
AGTTTATTTCTTGGTTTCCATTTTCCTTCATTTCCCAGCATAAGAGAAAAAAAGGCAGAAAGCAGGAAAAGAAAAGCAACAGTGACAAAAAAAAACCAACAAATGAAGCAATCCCAAGCTCCCCAGAAGCCAATTCAATGCCAACTTCGTGGCAGTGATTGCAGCTGGGCTGGGGTTGCCTGCTCCCCAGTGCACAGAAGTTGATTTGAGAGTCATATTCCTTCGTAGCCATGGGGCTGCTGCTGCTGAAGGTCTTATCGGTTTGCAGCTGGTTCCTTCCTCTCCCTTACACAGACTCTTCAAGCAGTGCCTCTGAGAGTTTTTCTGGAAACTAATGCACAACAGGCTCTGTGGTTCATGCAGACCTCCTATCTTCAGTGTCTGTGTAGGGCTGGGGGGTATTTTCATGTTGATATTTATAGCTGGAAAGGATGAAGGTGCAGAAAAGAAAATGTTGTGCAGTGCTATGATGTAGCAAGTGAGCAGCTTCAGGATCCTGCTGTCGCCCTTTGGATCAATGAGCAGGAGCCACACAGGATTGTGGCTATTGCCATAACCAGATGGGTCGTACTGATAATTTGGGTAGCAGTTACGTGCATAAATAGCCTCATGAGCCTCCAACTTCTTTGGTAAGGCTGGATGAGCGAATGTGGCTTAGAGACAAAGGGTTTATGCATCCATGGCAAGCCCGCAATCCAGGATTCACTCGGCGTTAAGTAATTGGAGAATGGGGCCAACTTCTATTCATTCCTGGTCCCTGCCACCATGGAGCATCGTGGGCTGTTACTGCAGGAGCAAAGAAGGGTCTGATGAACATGACAGAGCTCTGGACCAACTCATCCTTAAGGGCAATGGGATGATTCTGGAACAAGCTGACTCATTTTCAGCATACATGTGTAGGAAATGTGTGCTTAGCTAACAGCGCATTCCCGCCTATGGGATGCATAGCAGGGAAGACTCTGTGTGTGAAAATGTTTGGCTCAGAAGCTTTCACTAGAGGCAAGTACCCAGGCAGAAAGAGGGCAGGTTTCCACATTCAACACTGAAGGCAGGCACCAAGTTTGTATTTAGCATGGTAAGGTCCCGAGCTCTGATGGAGGTGAGAGCTGCTGCCTTTACCAGAACTCCTCTTACACACTCATTATGTGACTCAACTAGCCTGCCCCTCCCTGGAAGAAGTGAATGTGCTTGCTGTGGTGAAAGCAATTTATATTTCTAGGGATGAGCAAGTGAGTCAAGGTAGGTTTTGGCCAAAAGCTTGGGAAATTTCATCATGTTGCTGTTGCACAACTTTGGGGTCTTTTTAACTAAAATCTAATTAAGATTTCTAAGCCATAATGGGAGGCTTACTTGCATTATTGACATATGTGACCTCTTCGCTGGGCTGCCCTGAAGTCCCCCAGATGCTCATGTGACCCAGTAATCAATAGATAGCATCCTGAGTGGTTCTACTGAACCTGAAGCAATTGCTTGCAGTAATATATCCAAAAGCTCAGGCAAAAAGTGTTTGCAAAGCAGAGCTTAGGATAAAATAGGTGGGGGGAATGGAGGTAAGAAAGGAATATAAAGGGTTAAGAATCCTTTTTTTTTTCCATTTCTATTTTTTTTTTTTTTTTTTTTTTTGGAAGGAGGTCCCCTCATGGTTGCATCCTGAAACTTCTGTATACAGAAATAAAAATCCTGCCGCACCTTGTACCCATTCACGGTACCCTAGGTTTTACCTTAGGCTGCCTGGTGAGGTTAGGGGACAACACTGATGTTTAAGGGATGGTGGCCAGGTTTAGGAGATGGTGGTGATAGAGCCCCAAGCAAACAAAAAAAAAAAACACAAAACAAAACAAAACAAAACAAAAACAAACCAACGAAAATAGGGAGGAAAAGGAAAAAAAGCAAGAAAGGAAAAAAAGGACTGAGGGGAGGCAGGCTGGAGATCTGGGGTTGTTCAGCTTGGACAGGAGGAGAACCCAGGGAGACCTTAGAGCAGCTTCCAGTGCCTAAAGGGGCTGACAAGAAATCTGGAGAGGGGCTTTTTACAAGGGCACGTAGCGATAGGACAAGGAGGAATTAGATTTAGATTAGACATTAGGAAGAAGTTCTTCACTGTTCACTGTGAGGGTGGGGAGGCACTGGCACAGGTTGCCCAGAGAAGCTGTGGCCGCCCCATCCCTGGCAGTGTTCAAGGTGAGGTTGGATGGGGCTTTGAACAACCTGGTCTAGTGGAAAGTGTCCCTGCCATGGCAGGGGGGTTGGAACGAGATGATCTTTAAAGTCCCTTCCAACCCAAACCATTCTGTGATTCTATGAAGATTATAGAAAAAAAGTAAAAGGGAAAAGGGAAAAAACGGGAAGGAAAAGAGAAAAAGCAAAAAAGGTGGAAAAGGTAAGGAGAAAAGGGGGAGGAAACCGAAACAAATAAAACTGTGTGCGGGTGAGAGCAGAGCCCCCCATTTCGGGAGGGGGGGGTCAGTGTGCGCAGACCCGTCACCCCCGGCGGGGCGGGAGGCGGGGCTTAGGGGGGGCGTACCCGGGGGTGGGGTATTCTGTTCTCCCGCGCCGCAGCCGCCTGAGTCTGGCCGTAGAGGTTGAGAGCCGCCGCCATGGGGGTAGAGGGTTGCACCAAGTGCATCAAATACCTCCTCTTTGTCTTCAACTTCATCTTCTGGGTGAGTGCCGGGGCGGCGGCGGGGAGGGGGTTGAGACGCCCCAGAGCTTGCAATAGCGGGGCTCCAATATGGCTCTTCTGCCTGCGTCTGGTTTTTCCCTCTCTCCCGCTCGCCCAGCATTAAGGCTTGCTGCCTGGGATATATCTTAAGGGTTGTATTTTCGGGGAGTAGGGGGGGGGGGGAGGGCTGTTTGCCTTTTTTAATGCGCGCACATATATATATATTTATTTATTTGCACGTGTTTATCTGTGTGTTTTTTCTATACAGATACATACATAGGTATAGAAGCATAGAATCGTTTAGGCTGGCAAAGACCTTTAAGGTGCTCGGGTCCAACCGTTAAATGTGTTTGTACGCATCCGTTCGGAGCGGAAGGGCGGGGGGTGCTGAGCGGGGACCGAGCTGGGGTGGGGCGGAGTGGGGGGGCTGCAGCGGGCCGACGTCCCCACAGGTCCGCTGCTCCGAGGCTCCTCTGGCTGGGAGCTGCGGTGGGAAAGCCGGCCGAGATGGGAGGCAGGGATGGGCAGGATGGGTACTGCCAGGCGGAGGGAGGGGAGGCGCTGACCCAGCCGTGCCTGCAGAGGAGCCGGAGGGGAGAAGGTGTTCCAGAACCACGGGGCTGGTTTTGCTCTCTCCAGCCCGAGAGCTGGCAGGGAGTGGATGGGGCTCGGTGGTCCTGGCACCGTGCTGGGAGCCGGCTTTGACACCCGCGTGTGGATGGTGCCCAAGCCGGGGACTGCTGCCCTGCCGCCTGGGAAGTTATTTTAAGATGCAGATTTTGCCCAGGCTGGAGAGCTCTCCTTCGCTGAGAAAGTTTCTCGTGAAATAATCCATCCAGACATGCGGCTGATTTAGCAAAAAGCAGCGTATCCCAGTTTCCTCGCAAACCAGGTTTTTCCTGGTTAGAAAAACCCTCCGGCAGCCAGGGCTGGCGTGGCAAGAAACGCTCCGTGCCTGCTCCAGCGCCCGCAGCAGCACAATGTGCCCAAGCAGGCTGCTTTTTCTGTTTCTGGGTTGGTTTTTTTTTCTTCTGGATAGGCTGTTTTCCATTCCCCAAAATGCTGTTTTTCTTGCAAGTAAGCCCAGCCCCACCCCACGGAGGCAAGGCACAGCTTGCTGAGCGCTAGCTGCGTGGTCAGGATGTGGCCCTTGTCAACACCCTGCTTTGTTGAGAGGGAATTTGGATGTTTTCTTAATCTTTGCTTGCAGCAGTGAAGACAGCGAGGAGGGCTTGAGAGGTGGGGTTGGGATCAGCGCCTTCCAGAGTGAGCCTTCCCTTAGCATGGGGAGCCTCTGCCTGTTGCCTTCTCCCCGGGGTGCACCGTGAAGCTGTTGGGTGGTTCCCACCTCTGAGAGGTGGAGGGCTTAACTACTGCATTGGAGTGAGTACTGCCAAATCTGGCTTGATTTCAGGCCTCCTTGCCTTGTTTCTGGGTATAGTGCAGACTTGGGAGAGATGACGAGCTCTGACGACAGTGATGTTAATTGATACCTGATGCATTGCCAGCTGCAAGATGAATGTGGGACAGACCTGGGAGTTTATTTTAACCTTTTCCTCCACCTTTAAAATGGCAGGATGGAGGCGGGTAGGCTTTTCTCTGAAGTGTTGTTCCTTCTGAGTTACCATGATTATCCCGGGGATTCTTCTTCTCTTCTGGACCCAGTTTCCTGCCATTCTTGTTGCTGAAGCTGCCTGGTGGGTATGAGGGAGGAAGGGTCTCCTGGGTGGCAGGAAGTATGCTGGGGGCTCTGCACAGCTGCTGTTCCTGAGGAAGCTCGCTTGCTCACCACAATCTGCGTTGACAAAACACCTTGTCTTTCATAAATGGGCATTTTGCTTCCAAGAGGAATAGCTGAGCTGTTTAATTTCCCTGTTAGGACTTCTGGTGCCTTGCTCTACCCCTTGAAGGGAGCCTGATGCCTGTGGAAAGATGCTCCAGCTCCTCCCAAGGAGGGGTGCCTGTGAGCTGAGATCCACTGGCTCCCCAAACCACTCCCAGCGCTGGGCTCCCCCATGGCCAGTCCCCTTGGACCACCTCCTGTGCGATAAGAAACCTGGGCTTTATTTGAATTAACAATGCTTTCTGTCCATCAGAAGGGTGGTTGAACATCAGGTCTTAGGGTTTTCAAGCCCTTCTATGGTGTTTTCTAAGCCACTAGTTGAGGGGGGTTTTAGGTTTACCACGAAGTGTACACAATTAGCAGCCAGCCTTGTGTGCCCAGCTCTGGAGGGGCACATTGGTTGCCACCAGGGCATGAATGTCCTTTTCATGGGATGGCATTTACAGACTGGACATGGTCCTGAGCACCCTTGCTGCAGGGTTGCTGTGGCAGGACCCCAGCTTGGTGCGAGACTGGGCGCTTGCAGCCCTGTGGCCCTGCCAGCTGGCTAGCATGCACAGGCTGCTGGGCACCTCACATGCATGAGCTTATCGCATGTCTTGCGTCCAGTCGAGGTCGGGCACTGTTGATGAAAACAAGCAGGAGGCAGAGCCCAGAGTTTGGCATGCATCACAACTGTGCTGCGCGTGGCCTTGCTGCAGCGCCCCAGAGGAAGAAAGGAAGCAATTCCCAGCCTTAACGGTGTTAACAAATAAGGCAGAAACTCTGATAACTTTAAAGTAGCCCTGCTTTCCTGCTGGAACTGACACCCCTCTCCTCCCAGTCCTTCCTCTGTCAGCACAGGGGGTTTCACAAAGCTGCTGTGTTAAAAAGTAAGAGGAAAAGGCAGCCCTGCCGCCAGCTCCCCAGGGCACCTTGGCAGCCTCCTCTGCCTGGGATGATTTGGGTTTACTTTATTCTTTGGGGTTGTTTTTCCTTTGTGCATGCATTTTTGAGTAGAAGATGCCATGTGCTCGGTCTGTAGTGGCTCTCAAGGAGGGAGCTGTACTGACCATGCATACGGATGGGTGCCCATCCCAGGAGTGAGCACGGCCAAAGCAGGGCTGGGCTGGGAATGTGGCAAGTGGAGCTGCTTGTCCATCCCACATTTGGTAGACATATGGACTTTTACTGTTTTCCTGAATTATCCAGATCAGATGGCAGAGCTCAGTGTATGGGGCTGGACTGACCACTGCTGCAAAGAGTGCCTAGGGAGGATGAAGGAAGCCAGAGAGCTATTTTAAAATTTAATTAAGCATAACCAAGGAGAAATTGGCTTGCTCGGAGAAGGATCACCCAACTTATCAGCTAATACAGCCTATGGCAGCCTTCCAACTCTAGAGCACTGCTGACTGCCCTGCTAGAGAGGTGCCTAATTAAAAGGAAGAGCTTGCTCCTAATGCCATTTTCCAGGCACCACCTAACTCTTTGCTCCTGCTTATATTGAGGGGATGTGGTGCAGTTGAGATGCAAAGGGGCTGAAGAGCAAGAGCAAGGGCAAGGTGGAAGCGAAAGCCTGTCTGGACAGTGGTGGTTGGAAGGGGAGGGATGGCAGACTTGAATACTTTCTTGTGCAACACTGGAAAATCTGTTGGCTGTCCCTTAGAGTCCACAAAGTGTGCAAAAAGAAACTTGGCCATAGTGATGAGAGGTGAGGGTGGAGGGAGGTGGCGGCTCTCTGTGGTGATGGTCCTGTGGTGACAATGCTGCTGAGTGGCTCTTGACCATTCCAATCTGACGAGGAGGGCAGCTGAGTACACAGGTTTAAACAGGGAATGGTGGTTCCTGTGGCATGCAGCTCTGAAGCAAATTAGCCTGCGTTTTGTTCTGGGTGTAGGCTTGTGCTGAGCACTGCTGATAGTGGCTACCAGGAGGTTCCGCTGCAGAGTATGGGGCTTCTTTTGCTTATTGGTCTTCCTGGGAATCACAGAGCTTGGTGAACAGCAAAGGTGCGATGCCGGCCCAGCATCTTCTTCCACCAACTATGGGTTCAACATCCTGGGATGATGTACAGAAAAGAATATTTCCACATGTGCTTCACCTTGCAGCTATTTAATGTCTGTCTTCGAAGGGCAAAGGAGAGGTTTTCTTGGCAGGCTCTATCTAGACCGAAGTTGAGAGAGCTGATGGCTCTCTGGGATTTAAGCGGGTCTTTTGAAGGGATGGGTGCCCTGCCTTGCGAGGGTACCCTATTTCAGTTAATGGGCTGGGCTGCCATTGGGAGGAGAGAAGGTCACTTGTAGCTGGCAGGGGAGATTGCTCTGTTTTCCTGAGGTTGTTCTTCTGTTAACCATCCTAGTGCTTATCTCCTGCAAGAGCGTTAACCCATGTGCAGTGCCTTGAGAAACACTTTGATAGTGTACTGCGCAAGTGCCTTTCAGTGTATCATTAAAAAGAGAAAGCAGTTGTATTATCATTGTAGTGAAATGCATATGTATTGGGCCAAATTAATTTTAAAGCAACACTTGAAACTGTTTTCCTGTCTGCTGAGAGCAGTTAAGACCTGCTGGTAGATGTCACTGTATAGTGATACTCCTGTCCACAGAGGGAGTCAGGCTGTGGCAGGCAGGGAGCAGTCTGCAGGCTCAGTGCTTCCCACTGGAGGACCCCACTCCTGGACTTTGGTTCCAGATTTCTGCTCTCCTCCCGTCCATCAAGCTGTACTTGGCCTTTGGTGTGCTGCTCCTTGGGGAGTGCTCCTCTGGAGCTTGTTTTGAAAAGCCCCGCAGTGTTGTGGGGATGGTAACTTAGGCACCAGCGGAGAATTTCCCCCAGGAGCAGCTCTATTAATAGCCACTGCTGGGAGGTGGTGGTGGCTGTGCTGTTGGGAGCGAAGCCCTCCTCCTCCTGCCTGCAGACCACGGGGTTTTTCCCAAATGCCCGTTCTGTGGTTCCTGGCCAGGCCTTGCCTGCAGACTTTCAGCCTGTCTTTTTGTGGCCATCCAGCGCAGCTGCCGAGGAGGGCAGCAGAAACGGTGCGCCTGCACTTCCCAAGAAGAGCCCTGTCTGTCGCTGCAGATGGAGAATGCTTGTGCCGAGCTCGATGGAAAAGTTTTTACCTCCTGTGGCTGTCAAAGTACAACTTCTCTTGTCTAATTTAAGTCACTTCTCCTGCTTTCACCCCTCCAAGAAGTCTTCCCGGGGATCCAGATATGTTGGTGCTCCAGGGTATCCCACAATCCATCCTGACAAGCATTAGGGACCGTCTGTAGTGCTTCTCACCTTAAAATTGTAAGTGAATTTTTGGTGTGAAGTCCTGCTGTCGTAACACGAAGGCCATCTCAGCATCAAGCCAAGGTTCTCAGGTTTGTGGGTTGCCCTTCAGCTTTCAGCTGCACCCTGAGCCTTTTCAGTGCTTCCTCAGGGTACCTCTGTGTGCAGCAGAAAAGAAGTTCAACTTGTGTTTTCTAGGAAGAGTGCTGGCAGGCTTAGTGCTGCCTGTATTGTGTGTCTGCCACCAGTAGTCCTGTGCTCTTCTCCTGCCTGCCTTGCTCCTCGAGGCGGTAGTACAGAATGTGTAAGGCCCTAGCATGCATCTTGCAAGAGCGCATATTGCTCTTCCAAAGATAATTCCCATCAAGTTCTGAATTTCTAGCTTCTTGCTTTTTTTCCTCACTCACACTAGGTGAGGTGACAGAATGATTTTTCATTATTCACGCTGCACATATTGGAGAATACGGTATCTGCTGCTCTAGACACTCACAAATAACCTGGAAGCAAAGCATTCGAACCCAAATTAGCGGTTCATTCCTGGCTGTGCAAGTGGGTTCTTGCATGGCAAGATACTTCAGCCTTGGCAAGCCATTTTGTCCTTCTGTGTCCCACTTCCCCACACTTAAACGAAGGAGAATTCAGTTATACTACATCTCAGTTGCTTTGCAGGTTGTGCTGGAGAGGAGTTATGAGGAGCCTTGAGTGGGATCCAGGTGCTGTTGCTGCCGACCAAAGTGCTCAGCTTTGAGGCAGTGTAAGGGAAGCTGCACGCCTGTGTGTGTGTCAAAACTTGTTGAAAATCTCTGATCATCTACCCAAATCAGAAACCAGCCTAAATCTGATGAGCTTTATTGGCAGGATCTGGTTTCTTGTTAGTAACTGTGCTGCTCCATCCCTGGCAGTGTTCAAGGCCAGGTTGGATGGGGCTTTGAGCAACTCGGTCTAGTGGCAGGTGTCCCTGCCCATGGCAGGGGGGTTGGAACCCAATGATCATAAGCTCCTTTCCAACCTGAACCACTCTATGATTTCACAGTTATTGTGGTGTGGGCCTCGTCAGTGGCGTTTTTGCAGCAGGGCAGGAGGTTCTTCCGGCCCTGTGGCTCATGTGGTTTGGGAAGCAACGTCTCGGCGGCTGGGAAGCGGCACTGCTAAAAATACAGCATTGTGAAACTGCTGGCACCTCCACTTCCCTCCTCCACGGCTTGAGCTGCAGGATGTCTGTGTCTCCTTGACGCTCCCAGCAAGCCACCCTGTAGCCGGGACTACCTCTTCCTCCTCCTCCCTGCTAGAAAACCTATTTTGGGGAGGGGCAGAGGAAAGGGAGCAGGAGGAAAAGGGCTGGGGGAAGCAGAAGGGACAAGGGGGTGATGCACATCCTGGCATGAGTCTCTGGGCAGTAACAGGCCAAGGTAGGAGCAGCCCGGACATGGGGTGTCCCATGTTAAAGGAGGAACGGGGCTATTCCGTGCACCACTAAATCGTGGGAGTTTCTTGCGGAGGGAAGGAGTGACAACCCTGAAAGATGGGCTTGTTCCTTTGCCCTGAAGCTGGATATAGGGAATTTTAGGGTAAGCATATCGGTCAATGAGGCCTGCTATGTGCATGGTGGATGGGGCAGCAAACTAGGACTGCACACCTGCCATCATCGTGACACTCAGACAGTGGTACCTTAACCCTTTAGGGGGCTGCTTTTCCTCTCCCCTATACAGCATCCCATGGGGGCTTTTCCCTGCCGTGCCAAATGGAAACAGTGTCCGTGCAAAAAGCAAGCCTTGGGCAGGCAGGATCCAGCTGGAAAAGTCTGGCTGTCTGTAGAAGAAGCAATAAATCTCTGGAAGCTGGAAAATAGCAGTAAAGAGGAAAGGCTGGAGCCTGCTCTGCCACCTCTGCTGTGCTGGAGGGCTACTGAGGCGCCATCTCCATGGCCGGCTGCATCCTGGGAAGCACTGGGGATGCACCACTGACAGTGCTTTTGTGTTGGCAGAGGAACGGCCAGCTATGGAGGTTGGCTTGTGGAAAGTAGGTCTAAAAGCGTTGCTGAGGTTGTACGTCTTGGAGTGTTGTTTTTATTGAAGCAGTCCCCAAAAATGTAACTGGAAAGCTAGGGGTACACCTGTGACGAGTGATGGCCCCATCCTCTGACACTGCCATCTGACAAGCTGGGCACACAAAAAACAGTGGTAGCCTGCATGAAATCAGATACCTACAGCAGAAAAAAACCCAGGAATATTTAATGTATGAGGGTACGCAGCCTAGAGATGAGCATGATGCTGCCATCCGTGATTGGAGCTGTTATGGCTCTTATGGTCAAACAGCAGTGATTGTCAGATGGGGAGGGGAGAGTATATCAAGCTTGTATCTGGAACAAGTTGTATTATCACAAGCAAGGTGCAGTGGAAGGCAGGGTTACTGTAGCAAACTGTACTGTAGCTCCCTCCTGTCTGCTTTCCTTTGGGAAGAGCGATGCCTTAATTACTCCCTGTGCTTCTTGGTGATGGCAGGATGTATGGATTTCATGGAAAAAGTTATTCACCATAGCTTAAACTCTGTTTTCATTAGTAAGTGAATGTCATTTTCTCTTAAGAAATCCAGCTGCTGTTGGATTAAATCTTCCATTTGGAGGTCTTCCGTGCTCTGTTAAGAAAGCAAATGGAGTCAGGCAGAGCAGGAGAGATGCGAGATGTTCCTGGGGTGCATTCAGGATGAAACTGGGAACATTTGGAGATGTTTCAGCTGGCTGCCATCGGCAGACCTCACCACTGGGGTGGGTTTGATGGGTCTGAAGAGGCTCTATCTCTTCAACTGATGCTTCTGAATGATTGAGAAGTACCTTGAGGATAGCTTGCAGCCTGCTTTCTGTTCTGTGTCAGACGCTTTAGGGCAAATTTGATCAGAAAGCAGCTACTACTCCTTGTGTTGGTGTTGCCCCAACCTCTCCATGGGTAGCAGGGGGTGCTGGGGTGGGTACTGCTGGGTGCAGAGGACAGCATGCCACGGCAGAGCAGTGTTTCCTTGCACAGGGGAAAACAAACCAAGACGAGCTGCTGCCTTTTCTTCATCTCTCTCAACCAGCACAAACCCCCAAAACTTACTTGGGATCTCTTCTGCTCTGGAAGCCCCTGAGAGACCTTTCCTTCAAGAGTGGCGCTGATTAATCTGGGGACATTTTTCTTCTCCCGAGAGGATAAGCAAACGGACTTTGTTATGCCCTCAGACAATGAACGAGCCATGCCAGGATGGATTTGGGTAACTTTCTGCAAAGCCAGAAGCTGCCTTATTTGGAGTTGGATTTGAGCACACGCTGGCTTTCATGACTTTTCTCTATAGCCAGTGTTTGGAGAACCTCAGGCTCTCCCAAGTGCAAGAGGAGTGATGGACAGTGCCTGTGGGGAAGTTGCATTGGTTGCTGTGGGAGAAGTGTTAAAAGCTGATTATTTTGGGGGCAAATTGGGGAAAGACTTGTAAAATCTTCCCTCCTGCTCCAGGGAGCTGAGTGGGGAGTTTCTTGGCTCTGGTACATGGAAAATGCCCAGGGTCAGCTTGCCCTGTGAGTTTTGCATTAGTTGTGTGGTTCTGCCAGGATTCAATGGCACCCCTATAAAAATCCCTTGGCTGGGACTTGCGGAAATGATCAAGGAGGATAACCATCAGCTGACCTCCCGACAGCCTATCTTGCACATCCCAATTCCTGTGTGTTCACCGAGGCTCTGCTGTGCCTCACAGCTGAGGACTTTGCACTTTCACTGAACAAACTCTTTTTGTGCTTTTTTTCAATGTGACTGTCATGGGGCCTCTCATGCCCATCGCTGACCTGGCTCTAAGCCTGTTGAAAGAAATCGTGTTTGCACTTCTCTACTTTTTGGTAGTTAACTTCCCTTTATTAAGATGAGTGGCTTCTAGGGTTTAGGACACTCAAAATTACATCGTTATTTGAACAGGGGCTTCCAGCTTTTCACAGAAGTGATATTACATTCTTAAGGGTTTGTTGTTTGGGGTTTTTTACATGTGTTTTATGTTTCTCTCCCCTCATGGTTTTAAATGGAAGAGGGGGTGGGTGACATGGAGAACACAGTGAGTCCTGATGGAATTCTGGCTGGACTTGCTCTCAGTGACACCTTCCCTGCTGCAGTGCCCTCACTCTGCTCTCATCCTTCCCTGCCAAGCCCTGAAAGAGAAAACAGTGAGGAAGTCAGTCATCAGACTCCCCATAACATGGACATAAGTATTCCAGTGGTAAGCTGGGTCGATGCTCCATGCGCGGAACATCTCTGTGTTGGATGTGTTTTTGCCCTTGCCCTGGGGGCTCCTACATGTGTGTGTGAGTGCTCTGCTCTTTTGCTGGAGCACAGCAGCCGACAAGGCAGCGGTTTCAGCCTTGTTGACTTGCAGAGCTGCTCCACTCTGTTGAACATCCTCATGGTAGCCTCCAAAAGCAGTGTGGTTGTGCCTTGGCCTGTACTGAGGCTTTGCTCTGCTTCATTCCCTGTATTAGGATGTTAAGGAAAGCTTTACCTGTCAGAGGAGCACTAGGTCTGCTCGGAGTAGAAACCTGACTATGAATGGAAGGTAATGGGCACATGAGACTGGAGACTGAGGGAAAAAGCTCCTGCTTTCTAAGCCACAATCTCCTCATCCTTCCTACCAAGTTCTCAGCAGATCAAACAAAACCCTCTTTGTACATCACAGAGAAATTAAATGGGGTGATAACAGCCTGTTGGGAAAAGGGACTGGTTGGGCCTGATCCTAAGTTCTGTTGAAAAGCTCTCCTAAAAGCCTGAGTTGCACATGTCGTGCTTCTTGGGTAAGGCTGAGCCTTCCATTTTAATTGAGTAACAAAAGTGCTTTTAGGAAAGAAATCACCTGCAGGAACTGGAAGGGGCTTTGCACATCACCAGAATGAGGGATCTTTTCACAAAGCAGGGAAGATTGTGTGGCTCATGTTGCATGGAGCACAAAGCACATTGCAAGGGTAGGACAATGGTTGGGAAGGATGCTCTCGTACGTGAAAAGAGTAAATACGACTTTGCAGACAGATGAAAAGCAAGCCTTCTGCTCCCACCTGAAAACCGCTGCCTGGGGTCTGGTGCTGCTGGAGCAGTGGGTAACATCTGCTTCCCTCTGCTTTCTCCCCAGCTGGCAGGAGGCATCATCCTGGGAGTGGCCCTGTGGCTCCGGCATGACTCGCAGACGACGAATATCCTCTACCTGCATCTGGGGGAGAAGCAGGCCCCCAACACCTTCTATGTCGGTAAGTGGGTGTGAGCATGCTGGCATTGCTGCACGGGTATAGTGCCCCAGGGGGAGCTGCAGCGTGCCCAAAAGCAGGGCGGAAAGCTCCAGGTGAGCAGCAAGAAGGTCAGGCTAAAATTGCCTCCCGCTGCCCCTGTACCACCCAGAACATCTCCTGCCATGCCAAAGCGTTTGTTGAATGTTGGCTGTGGCCCAAGCACAGAACTCAAAGTCATGACAGCTAAAAGCACAAAAGACGAGTTGCAGCCTAGCAGGTTCTCCCGCTGTTCTCTGCTGCTGTCCCCAGAGCACGTTTGGGAAGAGGGGGGACTTCTTTGAAGCGTATCTCGTTTCCTATCCAAAGGGATATAAAAGTAGCTGATGGAGCCCCTGGCAATGGAGAG
>JBCJKH010059833.1:0-29759 GCA_039877255.1 Loriculus beryllinus | reverse complement strand
CTCATGACTCATGTTCTCCAGGAGGGGCAGGTGGAGCATCTGTGTGTTATGGTTAAGCTTAGCACGATTTTTATTCATTTGACAGCATGCTGGCTTGCTGGGAGATGAAACCCTCTATTTTTGCCCTGTGCTTCAATGATCCCTCACAGACGAGGGGGAGACGCTTGCAGGAGGGGCTGACTGCCAGGCTGGAGCTGGCTTGGAATGCAAGCTGCTGGGGCTGGGGACAGGACCTGTCTGATCCAATGTCCTGTTCTCACCTAGAGCTGAAATTACCTTCTGGAAAGGATTCTCCTTTGGTTTTCCCTGCTTGCCTATGAAACTGCATGCCTGAGCCCTCTCCCTGACAGTGCCTTGTGACAGGCCTCTTGTAAATAGCAGTGGGTTTCCCTCTTGTTGCCTCCCCTCTCCTGCTGCACACCCAGAGCTGTATTTGCAGCATTTCCCCTTTGTAGATGTCAATTAAGAAAAAAAAAAGGGGAACTCTTAAGAAGTTAAGCTCCTTTCCAGGAACCAGCCCAAACATCTTCCTTCCGGAGGCCAGCAACTGCTGTCTCCCTGGTTAACACATTTCTCCCAAAACCTGCGGACCTTCAGTGCAGGAGCCAAGTTCTTCTGTCCCACCTGTTGTGCATCTGTTGCTCTTCCACCTCTTTCTGTTTTGTCTTTGTTCTCGGCCTTTGCTATTTAGAAGGCAGTGGGGAGCAGACTACGGGTCCCACCACTGTGCTGGCCTTGTGATGCCTGGGAATGGCCCATGTTTTGAGGCTGGATGTCTTTTTAAAGTTATACTCAGCAACAGATTGGCCTGGATTCCTTCTGGCGGCTGTAATTTCCATGTAGTAATAACAGCACAGCATTTCTTTCAGCTGCTGCCTCTCCCAGCCAGCCCTCCAGAGTCTGAAAGCTGGGATTTCTTTTTGCCTTTTCTTTTTTTACCCCTTCCCCCTCTTCCCCCCCTCAACTGATCCTCCTCCGTCTTTCCTCTGGCATCCAGTATACACATGCACATGATATTTCAGCTTTGGGAGTGGAATCCTCTCTGGGGTTGGCCTCCAGAGCTGGGGCTTTTTTGGGGTTTGTTTTTTCTTCCTTCTTCTTCTTGCAAACCACTTTTTGGTGTCTGGCGCAGGGCCCTGGTCCTGGGATCTGTCAGGAGGCTTTTAAAAGCCAGCCAGGCTTTGCTGCAGGACAAGGGGAAGCAATAAAAACTGTCAGAGCAGGAGAACTACTATCGTAAGGTTTGTACTTAGTGAGGAGGGGGAGCGGGAAAGCAGTGCTTTGGTGTCTCCTGATTTCTCTCTGTGTCTTTTCTCCTGCCCCGAACTTGGAGCTGTTTTGTTAAAAGCTGTTTTCTCAGGTTGTCCATGTGTTACAGGAGAAAATGGATAATTAACACAGCTGGTCAGTGCATGGGAATTGATGGCAATGGGGAACTGGAAGAAGGAGGATTTGGGGAGCAGAACAGCTACTAGGGTACTACGTGTGATGCTTATCTGCCTTCAGCCTGCTGTGGGAGCAGGAGAAGAGGAGCAGTCCCTGCTCTCAGCTTCCCTTGCAGCCAGACTGGACCACTGCAGCAGCTGCTCTTGCAGCCCCATGGGCACAGGCAACTGTTCCCTGCTCACTTACCCATCCACAAGGAGGGAGCTCCTGGGGTTGGGGTTACCCACAAGCAGTATTTCCTCTCCGTTCACACTCTCCCCCTCAGCACCTTGGCACTGCATCCAATGAGTTGTCTTGTGGGCTGGCTTGGGAGGTTATTAAATGAGCTCTTGTTCATGGGCTTTTCCTCAGCGCGGCTCACAGATCCTCTGATCCCTAACCACTTGTTGCAGTCTTGGCTTTTGACACTTCCATTCTGACTGTGGACCCAGTGCTCCAGCAGATGGCAAGTTAACTGCTTCAGTGCTGTCAAGACTAAGTGCTACCATGGATGGGGATAGCTGGAGCACTGCACTTTCATGCTTTTGTGACTAAAGGGAAATACTTGCTTTTCATCTGAGCTAGGCTTATGGTCTAATATGCATTTATTTCCTTTATGTAGATGAAAACCTAAAATCCTTCTTGCCCTTGTGTACCACTGCTCCTGAAGTGTTCTGTGTGTCTGGGCAAGGTGTTGATAGGAGGTCAGAAAACATTCTTCAAGTTAGCTGGAGGCATTAATAAGTAGGATGCTGACAACTGACGAACCACTTCTTAGATAGTTACTGACCATACACTTAAAGTAATATTTAAAAACAAAACAAAACTGTGATTCAATTGGTTACAAAAGCCATGGGAAAGGGCTGAGCAGTCCATCTCTGCAGATACCGATACAAGCTGGAGCAGTCTGATCTCTCTGCAGCAAGTTGATGCTGTGGTGTACTGGTTTTAAGAGCCCTTGGGGATCTTGAAGAGGGAAGTGACACTGACCTTCCTGCTTTTGCCCTATCTCAGTGGGATAATAGTGAAGATAATGTGACAGGGGAAAGCCAGGATTCCTGCCCTTCAAGGATTTGGTTATGTCATGCCCAGAGATGGCCACTGCAGGCAAAATGCTTTCAGGAAGATAGGGACAAAAGCCCTGGGTCTTGTCTGCCTCACCACCGGGTTTCACACTTTCCCCCTTTCTGGAGTGCCTGTGTGCTGGGAGCATCACAGGGTGCTCATCCCTGCTGCCTGCCCTTCCCATGCTTTCCCTGACACTGCCCGGTGAGGAGTGCAGCATGGCAGCTGGATGGTCTCAGCTTTGCTCTCGCCTGCCAGATCCAAAATAGGAAATCTGCCTCCAGCTGCTCCTAGCAAGTGACAGGGTGACACAACCCGTGGCTCCAATTAACTCGGTCCTGGGAGTAGGGCCAGATGTGAGGAAGAGTGCAAAGGCATCCAGAACTGGGGTGTGGTTTTCCATGAAGCTCTGGGGGTGAGGAGGGGCATTGGGTTTGCTTCTGGTTTGTGTTTTTGTGTTTCACTAGTAAATCCTTCCGTGAGCGGTGTCGCAGAGCATGGCAGCACTGGCAGTCCTTGGGAGGCGTGTAGTGGTGGGTTATGCTTGGCTGCTGCCACCACTCCCCTTTGCTTACCATCCTGCTGGGTATCACTGCCTCAACAGAAAGGCAACAGGGTTTTTTATCTTTTTGGGTCTTTTTCCCTAGCAACCAGACTGATAATTGTGGATCTGGCTACCAAGCAGGTCAGGCAGCAGCAAAGCATGCGGGAGACAGCAATGGCTTTGGGCTGATTTGAAGGTAGTGAGTGTGTCTGCAAAGCGATGTGCTGCGGTAGCACTGGAGGGGAGACCGGCTAACAGGAATGCAGGCTCTCTAGCAAGGTTCACAGACTCCCTTCGCTGTCCTGCTTTGTGCAGATACAGTCTAGGATAATGATTTCTGTCCTGGAAATGAGTTTGAGCTGCTTTTCATGTAGAGTGGGCTTGAAGAAATGGGCCAGAAGGCGCAGGGATGCTTTGAAGTCTTTCTCGCGCATTTGTATGCACGTGAATTGAACTGCAGTTGCATCTACACACCTGTCCTTGAAGTCAGCACGACATGCATTGCCTACAAGCATTTGCGGGTGTCCTCAGGTCTTTTTGAATTGCTGTCCTGAGGCTTTGCTGGCCTCAGGGGTGTCTGACCCTTACAGAGAGGAGGGACTGCTGAGCAGCAGTGCATACATGGGTAAGGGTCAGAATGCCCACCTAAGCTTTCCCAGGCCTTGCCTGCCGCCCTTACAGCGTGGGAAGATGCTTTGGCCACTCTTGCTGTGTATCCTAGATGTGGCCAGCGGTGCAGAGCATCCCAGCAATCATCATCGAAACAGACTTGTGTAGGCTAAATGGTCATGAAGGAGCTGTCTCTTCTATCCATAATAGCTTTTTTCCCCTTAATTAGCCTTAATTGCCTCAGGCAAAACCCAGTGATTTCCAGGGTTTCAGAGAGGTTTTTCATTGCAGAGAGAGTTGCAGTTCTACAGTGAGTGTGGACCGGCTGTAAGCAATGGGAAGTTCTTTGTTTCTCTTCATGCTCTTGTCCTTGTTCCCATTCCTCCTTAAAATATTAAGCATCTTTTAAAGGTGGTGCCAGCTTCTCTATATTGTGAGGTTAGATGCAACAGCAAATGTTTGAAATGTGTGAAGGAGATAGAGAAAAGCCCAATAGTCTTGGTCTCTAGGTCCCATAATAACCACTAGCAAAATAACACCCTCAGTTTTGAGGTGCTGCAGTGATCCCTATGGATGCACACAGCTGGATCAGCACTGGTTCTTCTATCACCCTTTTGTGCTCAACTTTTCCAAGGCTCTGTGTGTCACTGGCTTGCCAGTAGAGACATGAGCTGCAGCTTATGTGCTTGGCAATGGAAACCACAGTTTGTATTTGGCCTTGAACCACAGTGAGCAAAATGGATTATTTAAAAGGTAATACATATATGAATTTTATTTTTTTTTTTTAAATAGGAATACTTGCCTTTTTTTCTAGTTGGAAATAAACTTTTTTACCATTAAGGGCAATTTAATTACTTAGTCTCATAAAGAATTAAAAACAACTGAGATTTAGTGGTTCTGGATTTTTTCTCTAATCACTGTCAGATCAACTGGATGTTTTCTGATCTGCTTCAATAATACTGGCATTCTTTTTAAGACAGTTTTGAGGGAGAACACTTTGTCAGTCCTTCCTTCTTAAGTATCTGACTTACCCCTTTTATGTGACAATACAAACAATCCTTTTTTTGTGTGTATTCTTATCACAGAATTCAATTTCTATTAAAGAAAGCAACTTGTATTTAATTGCATGATGGTCTACCATCGTTGTGACTAACTCCTATGATTCATTTACTCTGCAGACTAAAATTGGTTAAGATTTAAGGTCATAAATTGATATCATTGGGTTACTTTGGGTTCGGATCCATCCAACTACAAATAATGTAGCTGTCCTCCTTCTTTGTCCCCTCCCATTGGCCCATTGTGCCAAAGGTGGCTTCTTGCTCTTCAAAGCTGTTTAAACCTGTAGCTCTGACAGTTTTCCTCTGAAAACCTGCCATATGTTTAGGCATACAAAGCCCACAAGAAATCCTCCAGTAGGATTTGGGCTCTGTCAGTGGCTCAGACCTCAGGACACGTAGAGACGTCCAGAAGTGTTATAGGCTGGGGCAGCAGAGGATGAGCCAGTATGTTCCAGCCTGAATCTCCTGTGCTGCACCACCACCATCCATCTGAGCCCTGGAGATGCACAGTAGACCTCCTCCTAGCTCTCACAAGCATGCTGTTGTTTCAAAACTCGAGTCTCCTTCCAGTGTTTCCTGGGTAGTCAGAAGAAATCTGACTGTCATTTTGGGTATAAGAGGACATTGTCTGAGGCTTTCCCCACCTCCCCCTTGCTTTTGTGGTGGTGGTGTGTCCTTTGCTTCCTTCGTGCCTTCTTCTTGCAGACAAAGGCAGCATGTAAAGTCTTTCATCTCTCTGTGTGAGCCACACCGCCCCAGAACAGCTCTCCATGCTTTGCGACCCTGTTGCTCCATCTGGAAGTCATTAACAGCCACAGAGCAGCAATGTTTTTCTTGGGAAAGAGGGTGGATGGAAACGGAGGGGCTTCCCTGTTGTCATCGTCCAGAAAGCCTTCTCTTTTTCCTCCTCCTCTCTCTTGCCCCACTTCTAAGACAGTACTGTTGGCTCTGCTGGGCCAATTTCACTGGGCATCTGGACAAAATGTCTGGGAGACCCTCCCTCACTAGCTGGTGGTGCAGCCACCCCTACCCCATCTTGGAGGCAATGTGCACTCCCTGCCC
This sequence comes from Loriculus beryllinus, assembly GCA_039877255.1. Taxonomy (NCBI): domain Eukaryota; kingdom Metazoa; phylum Chordata; class Aves; order Psittaciformes; family Psittacidae; genus Loriculus; species Loriculus beryllinus. The sequence continues at coordinate 23,996 of JBCJKH010059833.1, read as the reverse complement.
CCAGGTTGCAAGGAAGCATGTCATGGTGGTTTTCTTAAGCTATGGAGAGTGTGTTCTCCCAGGATTGGTGGTGTGGGGTAGGATGGAGCCTCCTTCCCATCACCGCTTGATGGTCCCACCCTTCCCTGCAGCAGGGGTGATGTTCTTCCCTGTGATGTTCTGCATCTCCAGGTTAGGAGCCATGGCAGGGTATGCACCGCAGCCTGCCCTCCCTTCGTCCCTCTGAGGCTTGCAAAACTCTGGGATGTGCAGTCTCCTCCCTGGGAGCCTATCGGGAAAATAAACATGAAAATATTTCTTTCCTTTGCTCTCAGCCCCTTTTTAAAGCACATCCCATGGGGAGGGCAGGCATGGCTTGGAGAGCTGCCCGGGCTTGGTGTGATGCTGGGGGGGTTGTCTTTGTTTCGTTTTGTTTTTTGTCTTTTGGAAATATTGTCATGGTGACCTGGGGAAGAGGCTGGCTTCCATTAGCTTAATGAGTTAAAGCTGCTGGGGAAGGATCAAAATGGAGGGAGAGGTAGGGTGCTGCCTGGGAAAGCCCATGCCTGGAGCTGCACAGCATCTCTGATGGGGATGGTGGGGCACAGAAGGAGGGCTGGTTGGGGCTGGCCTGCTCCCTGCTTATTTTAGAGGGACTCTGCTGTGCTTGTTCTTCCTTTTATTTGTTTTCTCATCATGTCCTTTTTTAAAGTCTGCTTTCTTCTGCTTGTAGTTTTTTGTTTTTTTTTTTTTTGCTTCTCAACAGGGACGGGACATGGGTTTTACAGCCCTTCAGGCACCAGCTATGTTGCTTTAGTGCCAGAGCAAGTACTGACGTTACATACTGCCATACTGTCTCTTCCCTTGTCCCAGAGCTGAGCATCCCACTTCCTACCTGGCCTAGAGGCAAAGGCCCTTCCAGGGAAATACCATCTGTGTGAGCTGGGAACTTGGCTGCTTTGTTTTTCTTTTCACCCTAGCCCTATCCAGAGAGAAGTGCTCAGTTACTGTCAGTCCTTGGGTCTCATGTTCTGGGGGCTTTCTGCATGGCTAAAACTTTAGGAGGTCCCTGCAGCCCAAAGCAGCACATGCCCTGGTTGTATCGGGGGGGGGGGGGGGAATGGGGTGATGTTTGGTCCATTGCTGCTGCTTATTCTGATGCATCATGTCCTGATGCTCTTGAGTGAAGAGGCGGTTGCTGTGCTACTGCTTTGAATTCAGACAAGATCCCAAGTCTGTCTGTAATAGAGGAGGTGAAGACTGGTTGGCCCTTTTTCCTAAAGTTTTCTGTTTTAAGGCTCCATCTCAAAAGGAGGTAAGCGAACTCCAGGCACTGCTCGTCTATGCAAATCCTTCTGTGATTTCCCAGCACCAGTGTACAGGTCCTGTGCCTCACGGCATGCTTTGGTGGGTGGCTGTTTGTGCGTAGCAGCTTTAGTAGTCTTGCTCACTGCTGCCTTATTGGAGAAACGTGCCTCAGGGCAGCAATCACACTGTAGTGTTGCTCAAGAATTTGGAGGCACGTTGGTACTGTGAACCTAGAAATCATTTGCTTACTGTGCCTGTTGCTGCAGCTCCAGCTATTCCCAGCATTACCTATTGCTGCTTTTGGAGGGAGCTGCATGACTGCAGGCACTGCAGTTTGCATTTTATACCTCTCTAATTCTATTTGTTTATGGCCAGCAACATTTCTTGTTTGAAAACCCCTGAGAAAGCTGCCAGTACAAATGAGCTGAGAGGTGGCGTGTGAAAGGCAGATGAAGCCTTGTTCATGCAGAGTTGTGCCAGTTTGGGTGGAGCCCTGAAGGAATGAATACGGCTTTGGTGAAGAGTTTCTCACGCAGGACAGGCTAGCGGCAGTTATCTTATATAGTGAGGAGGCTGCTCTGACTGTAAGGAGGATAATGTGCCATTCAGGGTGGGGATGACAGGTGCTTTGCTCACAGACGTGGAGCCCAAAACCACACTGTCCGTCATGCTTGCCGTCTGCCAGGAGTGAAAGTTAAGATGTGTCAGGCTTATTTCTGGGAAGAGGGCTTGGTCGTTCCCCTCTGGGCTGTGATTGCTGTGGAAATAGCCCCCAGCTGCCTGGCACCCAATCTGGAGGCAGAGACACCCTCCTCAGTCCCATCCCTTGAGGAGAAAGAGGGGTGTGGGAAAATAAACACCATCCAAAGTGTGTGATTGGGCGCTCTGGTTGCTTTCGTTTGCTTTTGCAGTCTTCAGCGTGGCATTTCTGTGGAGAAACACGGCTAGCTTTCATTGTACAAGACGCTGTTGTTGCATTAAATATTTTGTGCTTGTTTTTGAATAAACTCCGGAGCAGAGTCCTGCTCCATTGCCTCCAAGGAGGCCGTAGTGCACTGGTGGTACTCATGAACAAAAGGCAACTCCATAACAGCCACTTGTTTGTGCTCGGGAATGAAGCTGTCCTTTATCCCAAAAGCCTTCCAGTTTTTTTTTGTGGTTCTCTGAGTGCAGGCCAGTCGTTGCTGCCCGCTTCCTTGCCTGGCTGCACATTCCTGCTGCTCCCACCCCTCCAGTCGTATCCGCTGGCCTCTGCTCAGGAAAATGCACGTGATGCACGTCTTCTTCCCTTCCCTCCTTCTTGTTGTTTGCTTGCTAGACAGCAGCGCTGGCTCTGGTGAGGAGTTGACAAAGCATGAGCTGGGAGGGGAGCGGGAAGCCAGGATGTCACTTGTCTGCCTGAGGTCTGCATGGCCTGTCTGGGGTGGGAGTTCAGCAGGTCGGGTTTGGTTTTGTGTTATTGAAGCTGCACAGAAACCAGCAAGAAGCAAGTACAGAGGCCTCCGGAAGACTTCTGTAGAATGGCAGATGTCTCTATTCCCTCTTGGTCTCTTTCATCAGTTGAGGTTCTCGCTGGGCTTTTATCTCCTACTTTTCAGAGGAAAGCTTTCCCAGCCACCAGTGGCTCCTGCATTTTCCTGATGATCTCTTTATAAGACAGACATTTTTGACAGAACAATCATTCGATGGAACAACCTCTGCAAGGCTGTGGTAGAGTCCATCCCTGGAGGCTTTAGGGATATAATTGGTCACGGAGGTGGATAGTCTCATTTAAGCTCCCTTTCTCACAAAAGATTTGAGCAGGTGATCTTTCAAGGTCCCTTCCAACCGGGGTAGCTCTATGACTCTGTGATCTCCTGGCTATATTTGCTCAGCCTGAAAGTTACCTTTGTTGTTCATTGTGCTGAGGCTGAGAATAAAATCTTCTCTGTGGGAGTGACCTGGTTGTTGGGATCCCTGCAGCATCATGCTGCTCAGTCTCCAGATGTGCTACATCTGCTTGTTGTCCACCTACAGGGGTGGTTAGCATAAATACTGACTTCTCAGATGTTGAAATTACTTGCCCCCAGCCCAGCTTTGTCTCCTCTCTGTTGGTCTAACAAGAGGAGAAGTCAGAAGCTGCTGCACTCAGGGATGAGAAAAGTTGATTTTCCCAGAGCAACTTGTTATGAAGACTCTTCTTTGGAGCCACCCAGTGCTTTAAGGTGGAGAAACCTGATGAAGTTTGGGTTGAAAACCCAGACCAGCAGCATCCCTGGTACAAGCTGGAGAGGTGAAGGCTGGTTCTTGGGCATTATCAGGTTCTGGTGACAACAAGCAGACCTCTTTTTTTTTTTAGAGACCACTACCAACAGGTTGTTGTTGAAATAGCAGTTATGTACCATCTGAAAATCTCCATTGGTCTCTCTGGGGCTTGGCAGGTGTCCAGCACACAGCCTTCATTTCACAGGATGTGTTCATGTCTTCCCATCACCCCCATCCCCTTTGGGGCCCTCTGCCACACTGCTCACCGCTCTGGCTCTCTGCCTGGCTGCCACCACTGCTCCACCTCACATCATGTCCAGCCGCTGGGATAAAACCACCCAGTTCTCCTTCAGGCAGGCCCACAAAACTTCAACTGCTGGCCTGTCCTTTCCAAGAAACTCTCCTGGGAGGTGTGTTCTGCTTGTGTTTTCCTTCTCTTCACACCTTCAGCTAAGGAGGTGTCTCATCCTCACTTGAGGTTCTTCAACAACCCAATTGCCTGTTGGGTTTTTGTGGCTACTGGGTGCTGCTGAAGCCCGTTGAGTAGCCCTCACTGCTTTTCTGCCAGCAGTGTTGCTGTGAGGATGTTGGTGTCGCCGGCCACAGATGCTGTCAGGTTTTGTGAAGACGGGCTTCCTGCAGGGTCAGCATGTCCCATTGTGCCGGCACTTCCCCTGCAGATGGCTTCCTCCCTCCTGTGGTACCTAAATATAGCGGGAGGCATTGTGCAAGCATGGGCTGGTGAGAAAGGCCATCAGGAGGGTCCCAGCCAGAGCTGCTGGGGTGGTGGTTTCATCACCACCTCTCACCACATTGCTCCTTGCATTGGCAATTGCATTGTTCTGGTGCTGGTGACTTTTGTTTTAAAGAGGGAAGAAGCAGGAGTCAAAATTCACCCTTTCCCAAGTTTGACATATCCACGAGGGGATTTTAAACAAATGAAGGCTGTTGTTATGTATCTGGTTTTTTTAGAGAAGGATTTAACTTGGCTTAACTCTGCTCTCAGCACGTGCCCTTTAGACTTTGCACTTCAATTATCAGAGATTGTTTAAAAGGTAGAAAGATAAGAAAAACCTTAAACATGAAGGGCATGTACAGGCAGTTTTAATCCTGACCTCTGTTTATACTTCAGTGCTGTTCCTAAGGGGGAGTTGACAGACTGATTAATAATTATGAAAGCATTTTGACTCATAGCAAAAGAAAACATTTCATTGGAGGGACGTGTCTCCCAAGCACCAGCAAGACTCAGTGTTGTTGCTGTTACCTCTGGATGCCCCGTGTATGTTTATTCTCATTATGAGTTCTTTTTCCTTCACTGTCAGTTAAAAATGGTGACTGCAGTCTTGCCTCATTTGTAATTATTTCTTTATTTTTTGCATGTATCAAATAGCTTGTGGATGGAAAGTAGGATTCACTTACAGAGTAGTGGAACTGCAATACTTGAGAGTATTAATTAACGAAAAAATGCACTAAATATATGGGATACACCAGGAGAAAGCTGTGTTTTCAGAAAAGTAGACAAATCTAACTGAGCTGGGAGCACTTGGCTGAGTAATCACCATGGCCTCACCAATCTCATGGTTGGTGAGACCGTGGTGATTACTTGCAGCAGCAGAGCTGAGCCTTGAGCTGAGCTCTTGTTTCCTGAGTCAATAAACTTTCATTCCTATGTTTTCTGAGCTTCCACACCCAGTGCCTTGTTTCCAAGCTTTCAAGTAGTTGTGGAGTAAGATGGCTGTACAGATTTAATAAGTTGAAGTGAAATATGTCATCTTCTCTGTAGAAGAGCTTACAACAAACAAAAGCCAGATGATATTAAATTAAGCAGAGATGCTTAAGCAGTGCTTTTCTCTTAGTTTTGTACCTCATCTGTCTTTAAAATGTTAGGTGGATAAATTTGTATGGTGTTTAATAGAAATAAACCATATGCCTTCTTGTTTATTTTAAAGATATGCTAACTAATCATTTTCATCTCCTCTGCTTAAAATATTTAAAACAGTATGCTATGGGAACTCACATACTACAGGTTTGAGGAAAGCCTTGTTTTGCCTCTTGCACCCTCTGCCTATTAATACTTGAGTCCTCTGTTCCCTGATGGGATGATGGACTTTTTAAAGTTTTGTTGTTAGCAGCCTCAGACAGTTTCAGACCTGATCCATGTTATGTTGTGTTGTTCTACTATGTCTATATCTCCCAGGCTTTAATTCTGCACATACGTAATTAGGCTGTCCCAGGGGCCAGAATGGCCATCCAGGAGCTGGAGTGCTGCTGTACAAAGCTTTACAGTAACGCTTCTGCCTCTCACTTGCAGGAATCTACATCCTGATCGCGGTTGGAGCTGTGATGATGTTTGTGGGGTTCCTGGGATGCTACGGCGCTATTCAGGAGTCTCAGTGCCTTCTGGGAACGGTAAGAGTGCAAAGCTTTGGATGCTGCTTGGCAGCATGGTGTCCTGCCAGGCAGTACGTGGCACTGCTTCCCTTGCTGGAGAATCTTCCAGCACACAGGGCTGGGAAGATGCATGAGCACAGAGATGGAAATAGCTCATCTCTGCAAGGAGCGTGGCAGTGCTGCTTGATTGAGGGCATCTCTGCCCAGCCCGCTGAGCTCTGGCTGAGCTGGCAGGCATGCTGCAAGCTCCTGCTTGTGCCTGGCTGCAGTACAGAGGCTGAAGCCAGCAGCGTAGCAGAAGAGGTGAAAATAGCAAGAGCCTATGGAATTATTTTTCTCTGTTATGTGTGAACCCCCCCCCCACCACTTTTATTCCCCCTGCAAGCACCTACCAACCCTTTTTTCTTACCTGCTGTCCCCTACAGCTTCTCCTTTCACTCTGTTTTAAGGCTGCCTGTGACAATTCCAGTTCTTTTAAGGAGTCATCCACTATTTTTATCTGTTTGGATGAGAACACAGCAAAGATTTCCCACAATATCTTAGTGAGGATGTCCCGGAAAATCCATTACTGAAGTGCTGCAGGCGTCCTTGATGTGAGGCAGCAGCTCTGGATTCCTGGCATGGAATGAGCTTAATTGTATAAACTGTAGCCACACCAAAAGCCTTTGCCTTGGGGGTAGGTAAGGGAGACCTATTTATTTAAAGCAAGTTCTGATGTTTAGTTCATCTTTGAACTTAATTAAAAAAAAAAAAAAAAAGAATAAGAAAAAGGGGTAAAACAAACAAAAAAAGCCCACAAACAACAACAGCAAATGGGAAGGATTTTCCAGCGCTTGGCTTTGTTGGGCTGGAAGATTCTTGGTGGTGGTGTAGTGACCCGTGGGTGTGGACACAGCTGGGACAAAGGGAAGTGGAACTCCTTTGCCTCACTTTCGTAGCTGGCTTCACCTCTGGTTGCTTGTTTCCCAATAAGAGGGGGGTGCTTCTTCCCAGCTTTTATAAATCACTTCTGAACACTGGTGGATGAGAGCTGCGTCAGGAGTTCGCAGCCATTATCACTGAGCTGAGAAGAGGAGGAGCCCGTGCACAAATCTGACAGGGGTGGTTGTAGTAAGGTCTGGCAGCTTTGGATTATTGTTTTTGTTAGCGCAAGTGATTACAGAACCTGAATTACCCCTCACTCCCTCCTGAAGTTGGAAAGAGGATTAGAAGGGCAGATGGTACAACGTAGCTGAGGTCTAACAGGGAAAAGGCTGCTTTGACTGAAATTAGCAGCTCTGGCTGCTGTGTGCTTGCCTATGTTTGCTCACACCTTGGCCTGACAAGAGAAGGCTGGAGACACCTCATGGTGATGCTTTCCACTGGCCAAGGCTCCCACCATGCTCCAAGGACATTTCCAGGCACTGTCCTGAGGGTGTTGCAGGGAAACAGCCACTTCCCCTCTCCTGCAGCCAGCTGATGAAGTGACCGTAGTCTTGCTGCAAAAGGGAAAAGTACCAGGAAGTTCCATGCCATTAAAATCTTGTGCCAAAGGCAGCATGGAAGCTGAGCAGCAAGACCCAAGGAAGGCAGAAAGGAGCCACTGGACATGGAGGGCATATATGACCGCTTGGCCAGGAACACAGCTGTATTCATGTGGTGGCAAGCTGCATCTCTGGTGCTTTGCAGCCAGTTTACAGAACTTTTGCAGGAAGTCGTACCTCCAGATCTGTGGTAAAGGAGACATCCTTCACTGGAGGCATCCTTCACAAGAGTGAGCCCTAGTGCTTAACCAGAGAATTACAGTGGCATTGTGCGCACAATTTAGGGTGGCGTGGCTTCTTGGGGGAAATGTGGGATCCAGTCCCTCAAAGATGGGCCAGAAGATTCAGGGATATATAGGTGTTTAAATAGGAATTGTTTATTTGGAGACTGGATACGGATGTTGAAAGTTTTTTTCCTACTGTTAGGTCAATAGTCCTGTTTCCATTTTGCTGATAACCCTTTGCTCTTGCATGTGAGAGCCAGGTCATAGCATCATTCTGGAAACTCCCATTTGCTCTGTTTGTGAAGAAAATGTGTGTGGAACAGAGACTTCCCAGGAGTCAGGGGGTGTTGTCCCACCCCATAATGTGATTTTGTCTTCCCCTAACCGCATTTGTCTCTTTTGCCTTTTTACTTCCATGGCAGTTTTCCCAGTCTGGGGCTTTTCCCAGGAAAAGTCACTGAGGGTGATGTTATCACAGAAGTAATGTTAGTTGCGTGTGGAGCATGCCTCTCAGTGCCTTCTCACTTGTCTCTGATGTATGAGCTTTATGGCTTCCCATTCGCATTCTAACAGACTGACCGTCACAATGTGTTCCTGAGATCTGAACAAAATGATGGCGAGAGGCTTTGGGGGAATGGCAGGGAGGAGTGTTGGAATTGCACAAACAGGGTGGGACTGTGGGAAAACATCAGTGTTAGTATTTATGCAAAAAACTGCAGTAGCCTTGCAGGGTAGTGGATGCCAAGAGAGCTGGCCATAAATCACACCCTGACACCCTGCAGCTCACAGCAGCTGAAATGTTGCTTTTAACCCTGCACTGGCAATTCCCATTCTTGGGGCATCTGTAGCAGAGCAAGAAGCTTCTCTGGACGGTCCTGCAGGTTCACGAAGAGGAGAGATGTGTCTTGTGGTGCACAGAGGATCCTCATCCATGCCAGGGCTCTGCTAATCCCTGCTCAGGCATCCCAGTGGGAAGTCTGGGTGAGGGGTGGCATCCAGTTTGTTAATAGGAAAATGTGTTTGGGCTAAGCATGTTTATGAGTGATAAAAAGGTTTGAAGTCAGGCGACACCTTGTTCCTGTCACTGTCAGTAGAAGTGCGACTCCACACCTCTACCCACCTAACGGTTGGTTTTGCCTGTAGCCAGTTACGTTAAATGTCCCTCTCTTGGTTTGTCTTTGCAGTTCTTCACTTGCCTGGTGATCCTGTTTGCCTGCGAAGTTGCAGCTGGAATCTGGGGATTTGTCAACAAAGACCAAGTAAGACAACTCCAGTAAGACAACTGCATTTGTGGGACTGGGAGGCTGGGGCAGAACCACAGCAGATCCCAGCACAAGCTCTTTTGCTCACGAGCTGCTCCCAGCCTGAGTCACAGGGACTTAAATTAGCTGCACGACCTGGGGAGGTCACCTAACTCCTCATGGCCAGGCTGATGAACTTTAAATGGGAGTGCTTGATGGTAGCAGCTGCCCCTTACAGCATGTAGTGCAGTGTCTGGAGTAAAAATAGCCCGTTCTCACTTGGGTCTCCTCCTTGCTGCCACACTGTCAGTCACAGAGTGAGTTGATTTGTGTATGAAGTCATGAAAGAAAGCTGTCTTGCACATCCTGAGTGCCAGAGAGCAAACAGCAAACCCAGCCACCTGGCCCCAAAGGGAGGGAATACCGTATGGAGGAAGCCTGCATCTATGTTAACAGGGTTGCTTGGTGCTTCCTGCTCTTTGCCAGTATCAAATAACCCACTTCTGGCTGTTGGTCAGCCCAGGACTGAGATTGCTTCTGGTTAGTAATGCTGATCAGTGCATGCGTGAGGGGCAGAAGTTTCTGTCCCAGGCACCCTCCAAGGGACTGCTCAGATGAGGTCCTCTGGCCAAAAGAGGGGTAGCTAAAGGGTAGGACTGAAATTGCAGCTTTTCACCTTCCATTCACTACAGTCTCATGTGCTCACATGTACTGAGTTTGGTCTTGAAGAGCAAAACAATGTGTGAGAACTGTGGCCATGTTGTGGGCTGGGTGTTGATCCCTCAGCCATTAAGGCTTTGCACAGAACACAGGTTAGACTCTCTGGCAGAGCAGGAAATGTGTTTACTAGGAGATGTAAACTAGATATGTAAGTAGGTGGTGGCCTGCTCAGCTTTCACATGCATGTAGGCTGCAGATGACCAGCTCAGCCATGAGTGGGAACACCCTTGTAGTCATTCACCAGAGAGTGCATGACTTCACCGGAATAAACTCTTCCGTGGCTAAACATATTATTATGCAGGCAGGGTATGTTTCCCAGCAGCTTTGGTGAACTAATTAACCTTTGCAGAGGGCCGTGTTTCCTGGAGATGTTAGTTGTGAGTCCTGAAAGGTCCAAGATGTGCAACAGCAAAAAAAGCAGAGCCTGAGTAAGGGGGCAACACCCCCCCATGTATGTTGCTTTCCATCCTGGGGAGAAGGTGCTTGGCCATCAGAGCATAAAGCTGAGAAATTTAGGATTTGCCAATACAAGAGCGATGACGTCAGTCCTTAAAATTAATTTTGCAGTTTAAAATGAACAGTGGCAGTCTGTTGGCATCAGCTGCTTTCGCAGCCCGTGTGATGAATGGGCTGGTTAGAAGTCCCTGCTCACAAGGCAGGCGGCTTGCTTCTCCCCACTTTGGCCAGAGACATCTGGGGAGCAACACAGGCTGAAGGGAAGCACTGGGTGATCCTGGCCACCAAGAGCTGCTCCCAGCAGGGGCTTCATTCCACCTGGGTTTGCAGCCCCTGGGGGGACAGTCATCTCCTGTCACACCCGCACAGGGTTGCTCTTCCACGGATGCTTTACATACAGGATGGGGAGGCAAGAAATAGGATTATTAGTTTATATTTTTCATGTACCAGAATCAAATGCTTTGATTGGAGAACATTGCCCTCCAAAGCAAACTTTTTTGAGCAGTGGCAAAGAAATGCTGGGATAATTGACTGAAATCGTGCTCTTTCTTGCTGCTGTTTGTTTTTTTGTGTGCTAATCTAGCCTGCACTGCCAAGAGCAGATGTTCTTGAAAGCATTTTCCCTTCCATACTTGCTCTTATTTTTTTTGGTTTTGCTTCTCTTGAATGTCCTGGTTTCATCAATCTCTCCCAAATTATTGGAGGGTGTTAGAAGAGAAGCCACAAGGCCAGTTTTTCTGAAAATGAGCCACCCAAATGAGGCTTCAGTGTCCAATACCCCCCAGATTCCTGGCAGACAGTAAGCCTAGGTGCCCATACCTACCGCAGCTTTACTTGCACACCCCACCTCCTCCTGACTTCCCCATCATGTCCTGCCTGCTTCTGCAGCCTCAGTGGGACATGTGTTACCTGCTTCCTTTGTCTCCATGTGTTGGGTGGTTCAGAACAAGCTGTTTCTGAGCCAAACAGCAAATCCATGTGGGCTGAGGGCTATCTCAGATCTTGTGGTTCACCTTCTGGGCCTTGATTGTCTTTGCCTGATAGAGAATGCTCATGGAGCACTTGGATAGTGCTTTCTGGAACCTGCTGAGTGGTGGATGAGGTTCTTAATATCTGCTGCTCTTAACACCCTGCGGCTGTAGGGACTTAGGCCCTATGAAAGACAGGCCTGTTTTCACACACCTGTGCAAATAAATGGGTGCAAATCTATTTAAAAACTTCTACCTGTGTGTGCCATTGGAGGGAACCTTTCCCCTTCAGACACTGAACCCGTCCACTGGATGGGTTTCCTTCTCCTCTGCCTGAAAGGGAGTTTTTCTCCTGTCTTTCCTAGATAGCCAAAGATGTGAAGCAGTTCTACGATCAAGCGTTTCAACAAGCGCTCATGGCAGACTCAGACACGAACAACGGCAAAGCTGTGGTGAAGACCTTTCATGAAACGGTAAGATGTCAGTGGTCTTGCTGCACACTCTGCTCAGGCCACATGCAGTTGGCCAAAGCACCTGCTGATAGATAGGATCTTACATTCTGCTAATGACACTCAGTTAACTTCTGCATGTGGTTTGTCAGTGGTGAGCAATGGCCGTCGCTGTACACAAACTCATCTTCCCCACTGAGGCAGAAGCAGTAAGTTGAGCTACAAGTCCTCGGGCAAGGAGTGAAGGCAACACTGGATTTTTTGATGCTTAGGAAGTGGATCAAATGTGTTTGGGTTCTCAGCACTGGGATTTTGCTTCCTGCTTACTAAGCTTTATGTAGAAATCTCCCCTCCATAGCAGTTTCTTGCAGCCAGAGGAAATGAGAATGTGGGAGGAAGGAGGATTAAAAATAGGGGTCAGGAAAATGAATAAGAAAAGAAGGGTCTAAAGCAGATGGTCCTACATGCAGGTGTTAGCCTGTCAAGTTTGCTCTTCTCACATGTCAAGAAGCAGAGTTGTGCCCTCTTCAGTATTCTGCCCTTCACACTGTGCTGGGAAGTCTGGCTCAAGCTCTAATTAAGTTGCTTTTCATTTACCTCAGCACCCCTGATTTAACTAAAATTAAATGGAAGGAAAGTATTGCTCTAAGGAACTATTCCCAATGCTTCCTCTGCTCAGCAGGAAGCAAAATCTCTGGAGAGAGTTGGGTTCACTCTCCTCCAAGATACCAACATCAGCTCTGTCTGCCACTATTGCAGGAAGCAGCTGCATTTCATGGAAAGAAAAAATTAATTTGGAGAGTTACTCCTCCTCCCTTGTTTTTCCCTCCAAGATGCTTCCTCAGTTGTGGGTAGCTTCAAGGATGTTTAATGGTGGGGAGGGCGCTGCATGAGTGTTTGCTGTCTCCTAGTGATGTTTTTTTGTTGGGTTATTTGGGTTTTTTTTCCCCTCTCTATATATAGCTGGACTGCTGTGGTCCTGACAATCTAATAGGAGCTACCGCTCCCCTGTGGAGAGAAGACCTCTGCTCAAGAAAGGACTCCATCCTGAAAACCTTTGAGGTAGGTATGGTTGCTTTTTGCTCAGTGCAGCTCATGTGAGGAAACTTGGCTGCCAGGGAAATTTGGGGATTTACTGGGAATTAGGTTAAAGGGTAGAGACTTAATTTGTTTGGTGATGGTGTAGCGGGATGTTGGAGGTTCCTGTCAGTTCTTCCTTTGCTGCTCCTGCTTGAGGGGCTGACAGGCACAGAGGGGTGAAGTCTGGTGGGAAGTCCTAGAGTCACGACCCAGGAACATAAGTGGGGCTGGAGGAAGCAGACCTGCCTCTCTGGGTACCAGAGGCAGGCAAGAGGAGAGCAGGCTCTCTGACCAGCATGCTTTTCTGCTTCAGACCGTCAACTGCCACAAAAAAATTGATGAGCTGTTCTCCGGGAAGCTGTACGTGATCGGTATTGTTGCCATTGTGGTTGCTGTGATCATGGTAAGTGTGACTGTGTGGTGCCCTGCTGTTGTGAGATGGGAAAAAGCCACCTCAGGATGCCCTCATCCTGTTCCAGCTGGGCTGGATCCATCCCTCTCCTCCACATGCCCCTGAGGCTCAATGGCAGTGGCAGCCCTTTGCACGCCAGCTGCTCTGGGATGTGGCAAGACAGGGGGCTTCATCATCTCTCTGCGGGGCTGGAATGTTAGAGCAGGCTCCTGGTGCGCACCTGCAACCCCATCCAGAAGGGCAGAGCACCACTGAGCCTCCTCTCTGCCTCCAAAACCCCTTGTTTCTTAGGCTGCCATGCTTTGTCACTGCAGTCTGCAATGGGAGGGAATTTGCATTCTTTGACATGGTGGGGTTGCTCCCCAGTGAGCGGTGGGTGGCATGGGCTGGTAACCCAGTTCGTGTGCAGAGGCTGGGCTGTAATACCTGGGGGGATCTTGAAGCATTTGCTGCATAGCTGCCATGCTTGCAAAATAACCACCACTGCTGCCAGCTAGAGGGGAGAACATCATCTTATCTCAAATGACCAACTGCTGATGAAAACTGAATTGAAGACACAGGACCTCCGCCCTTGTCTATGGCATGAGAGTGTTCATACGGCACGGGGGAGCTCCTGCATTGTTCTGGTTGGTGCCTCACTAGTGCTCCTATGTCTCCCAACAGATCTTTGAAATGATCCTGAGCATGGTGCTGTGCTGTGGCATAAGGAACAGCTCCGTCTACTGAGCCGTGAGAGACGGGGAGGGGAAGGGGAGAGCAGGGCAGATTGGCGCTAGAAGGGACCCCGAGTGCCACCAAGTGACCATGAGACATTTCAACAAAAAATAAAGAAAACTATGTATATAAATACTTCAATATTACCGTACAGTACTCACCGTTTTTATTTTGAAGTACTTTTTTTTTTTTAATAAATGAAACTCTCCCATATGCTTGTGGCTGAATTAGTTACACATCAGTTTTGTGTGATGGGGAAAGCAGCTGTAGCAGGAGATGAGTCTTTCCTCCCTCTTCCCCACCCTCTGTAATTCAGAAATAATGCTGGCGGAAGATGTACAGAGGAGAAAGCTGCAGCCTGTTATCAGAAAACTTTGCCTTGATTTTTACTCTCTTTTTCAATCCCAACTTTTTTTATACACATAATTGGATGCTGAAATAGAATTTAGCATTTTTTGTTCATTTGTACTCATATTTTCCTAGCATCAGCTCACCTCCCTGGGAGAGTGGAGAACAAGTAGCCCCTGTCACCTTGGTGCGACATGCTTCAGGGTAAACACAGGTGTATTGTTCCTCTCCAGCCTGTTTGCATCAATATGCCAATTCTTAACAGAAGTCATTCTTAAATTTTACTCGCTGATGACTAGGAATGTCTTTGGCTTTTGGGGTTTTTTATTGGGTTTGGATTTTGGTTTTTTTTTTTGGTTCAGCTATAACTTTATAAATTGGCTCATTTTCATTGATTCATTATATTAAGGGATCAGTGTCTGGGAGTGAATTTTAGTTCCAGTTTTTCAAATAGAAAAAAACCCTTCTTCAGTGTTACTTTATAAACATGTGTTTTGGGGAGAGTCTGGTTGTGTACTAAGTTTCTGCTGTTAAGCTAATTCTTGCATACAAATGATATTGGATAAAAGAGGAAAACTTCTTTTTTTAAAAGAAGTCCTCAACCTTAGAAATCCTGCATTTATGTATTGCAGGATGATGCTTGGGGGTTCCCAGCCAAATGCATATGTGTTTAAAATATCATCTTTGCATCACTCTTTTGTGCAGTTTTCCTTACTTACAGCCTATTGTTGCAGAATGTAATATTGCTGGGAAATTGTCATAACCTGATCTGGGGAAAAAATAAACCAGTTTATTTTTAAGACCTTCCATTTACATCAATGGCAGGAGATCAGCTTATCAAAGCAAGGGAATTGAGGATTTTGGATTGCACCAGGTGAAACACTTTCTTGTAGCCTGGTAAGCTTTGATTGCCAATTCGATGTACGTGGCTTCTGTTGTATGCCACTTCACTACCATGTAGATAGAGGGGGAGAATAACCCAGGAGCTATGTAATAAAATCAGAGTGTCTCTAAAAAGATGATCTATATGTATAGTTCTATAGATATATATTTTTAAGCAAAGCCTTTTCCTTAGCCATACAAGCACTTGAGCTGGAAATTATAGTATCTCTCAGCTCTCTGCCACCTCGAAGCAGGTGCGGGGAGGAAATGAAATCAGTGATCACCATCCCCACTTCAGGAATATTTCTGTTTCTGAAAGTATTTCACTCTCCCCCTTCATTGCAACAAAAAGCTTTAGACAGGATAGGGAGCGAGACCTGTGGTTATTTTAAACGAGTGTCTTGTCCACTGCACATAGCTGCTGTGGCCTTTGCCGCTCCAGGATAGGAAATTCCTGCGCTGGGGTAAACTGATCCATTTGGAGGCTTCCCTCCCCTTCTACTCCCCCCTTTCCTCTTCCTACCTTTTAGTATATAGGGCCTTTAAAAAGTATATAGGTAAATATATATATATATATCAAGTTGTGCTGGATAAGAGGAGGAAGTGCTTTAACATTACTTCAGATTGAGGGTTTGGACATAAAAGGATTCAGCCTTAGAAATAGCCTTAAAGCAACACTGCCCTGAATGTCCACACTGTGCACATCAAGAATGAGACGAGTTTTGCAGTAGGTAACATCTTCCCGGTTCCCCAGTGTAGCTCCTTCAGGTCATGTACTCTGTTCTGTGGCTATATGTATATGCATCAACCAAGCATGGGCGTTTACATATATGTGCGTTGGGATTGTTAGCATACAGAATGGATGTGTAACTTGCCGCCTTTTTTGTTGAGTGTTGATAAATGTATATAAATATGCCATTAAGCATTTCAATTTGTTTTCTTTCCTTATACCGTATTTTTGATATTGTTCAGTATTCAGTTGATGCTGCATATGTAGCTGGAGCTCTGTTCGAAGACAGACTGGGTCTTGATGCAGGTTACTCTGTCCTTGGACATTGTAATTTTAGGAGTCTGGGTTGTTCCAAGCAGGAGCAGTAGGGAGAGAGGGAGTCAGAGACCTGTGGGAGGAAGAAGAGCAGGAAGTTAGCTCAGACAGTGTTCCACCTGGACTTCAGTTTGCTTGCTGGCTCATTTCAGAGGTGGTTTGTTGCTGTGAGGAGCTCTAGAAGCAGCTCCCTTGGCCACTTCCTGTCCCTATGGCTGCTGCAGGAAAGGTGCTGTGGGAGGGGAACAGGCAGTGGCTGGAAAGGTTTTGGGAGAGGGCAGAGGAGTTTTGCAGGAAGAGGGTAATGCTTTCCTCAGAGTTACTAGTGGAGAGTCCCCATGATCATCAGCTATAGCAGGAGGGGTCAGCCCTGGGAGAAGAGGGACAGAGAGAACCTATCATGCTTAAGAACTGAAGTAGCTGAGAAACCCTCACAGAAAAGCACTACTCTCTTAGGTCTCCACTAGTCTGGCCTCCTGTGAAGCTGGACTCGAGTTAAAACAAGCAAGAGAGGGAGCTGTGAAGGGCTGAGGGGACTTGCCCTGTTGGAAGCCCTCAGGATCCAAAAGAGACAGGGCTCTCCTGCCAGTTGGTCAGTCCCAAAGCTGGCTGAGGTGAAGGGGGAAAAAACACTAGGTAGGACACCTGCCCTGCTTCAGACCCTCTCCTGCATACCTGCACATTTGTGTGCGCAATATGAGGCCTCATTCTGCTCCCCTCTACACTCCTAAAAAACAAACTATGGATGAAATTGTGGGCTTTAAATGCAAACCTCCCTCTCCAGGGAAGCATCCTCCTGGACCTAGTGACAGCTGAGAAAATGGCTGTGAGCTGAAGCAGGGAGGAGGAGAGAGACTGATGGGGTAAAGGAGAGTCAACTGTCCAGGTCTGAATTGAAAGACCACATCGAAAAGTCAAACAGAGCCGCTGACAGCTTAACTGAATGCTTGGGATTTTTTCCTACTGTGGAGCATGCCACAAAGCAGTGTGTTTAACTTCTTTCTGCCTTTTTTTTTTTCTTTTTTTAAGAAATGAAACAAAAATCAATTTAATAAACATTTCTCATAGTGTGCATTGTGTGATGAACCGCTGTAGTTTTACAACCAGTTAACCTTAACACCAGGATGCTTTGTGAACTAGGTTTCAACAGTGTGGGTTATTCCAGCCTCTGTGAGGGGGGCCTGCAAGCAGGCTGGGGATGCATCCAGAATGGTGCTGAGGGAAGGGAAAAAAGTTGCTTGCTAGGAGCGGTGGCTGCTGCAATTGTGCGTGTCTTCCCTTAAGGGAAGGGAGGGCACAGCTGTGGAGGAGTTACTGTGGATTGCAAAAATAGTGTTGACTGTGTTGAAAGAGGGCTGCAGTGGCAGTACTGCACACACTTCAGGTCTCCTGAAGTGACCCCAAATGGCCCAAAATGCCCACTGCTGCCAGCCGGTTGGGGGCTGGTCTGATTTTCATGGATGGTTTGGTAATGCCACCATTGCTGCCACCTTCCACCCCTATGAACCACCAGGGGAGAGCCCAGACGAGAGCCAGGGGAGAGGCCAAGTGCTGTGATCCCACAGCTGCCTGCCTTTCTCTGCCCTGGCTTGGACTTCTTGCTGTGTTTGAAGCAGGAATGTCCCACAGCAGCTGTCAGCCATTGCCCATGGTGGTATGGAGAGGGAAAGAAAACGATGTTCAGCTGCTGCAAAGAAAAGCAAGACCTGCTCCTAGTGGCTGTGCACATGCTACAAGATCATGCCCATCTGTTCTTTCACTTGTTTACCTGAATGTTAATGGAGTTGGACATAATGACTTCTGGAAAGAAAAAAAGTTATGTTTAAAAACAATAAAAAAAAAGAAACAAAGAAAACCCTTGTTACTGGGGTTTTAATGATGTGTTGTCAGATCTTGTTTCTTTCCATCACACACAGATTTGTGTCACGTCTTCCAAAGGAATAGGCTTGTCTCATTCTTGTATTCATGCAAAATTTGGGCTGCAGGCAGTTTAGTCCTTAGCTGACCCTTCTAGGTGATTTCCTGTGAATGTGATTCTCTTTGCTTCATGCCTTAAAACATTTGGATTGTGGTGCTCTGTTGTTGCTCCAGATGGAGATAAAATTATTCCTGCCTCTGGAGCTAGAATTAAGCTGATATGAGTCACTGTCAGGCTAGGGATGGTGTTCAACAGGGGGAGAAACAATAGTGGAAACGAACAGGCAAAGGACAGCATGTATTTGGCATCCAAGGCGTGTGCCTTGGAACCTCTGCCTGGAACCATAGCTGGGATCTTAAGCTTCCCTGCCTGAATGCAGTCGCCTCTGCACTTCAAGTCTGAATATTAACAGTGGCATACTAGGAACAGATGAGTTATACGTGATCCTTGAGCTGAGATGCTGGGAGAAGACTGGGCAAACCAGGCCCCTTTAAGAGACTGTTAAATGAAGACACGGGTTATTCTTGGAAAACAGCAGTCCTGCTGTGTAGGAGCATGTGAGGCCACATGGATAAACCACTGTGAGGGGAAGGGGTGAGTGGAATGCTTGCAGCCCACTTGTTCTCATATTGCACTGACAACACTGGCTGATACTTCCCTTAAATATTCTTCTCCAAAGGTCTGACAGACTTGGAAACTTACTGGAGACCTCACTGTGGACTTCTGATTCCCAGGAATACTTTTTTCTTCTTTTTTTTTTTTTTTTTTTTGGTGAAACAAGAATTTTCACCAAAAAAAAAAAAAAAATAAAAAAAATACCCAAGCTTGAATTTTTGTAAACTAGACTAAGTTGGGATTTTTTTCCAATGGAATTATTTTCCTCCCCACTTGAAACTGTTTCTTGGGAAAAAAACAACCTCTAGACTGTTTCTAATTAGAAGTTTTGGAGGTTATTTTTTGCTTTTGTGAGCTCTTTCTTACGCTGCTTCTGGGCTGTTTGTGTTGTAAGTAGCAATGTGCCTGGTTGTTTCCTAGGAAGACAACTGTGACCAATACGTACAAGCTGGTTATGTTCCTTCCCTAGTAAGAGGCTGTCTATGCTAACTAAGATTTGCAATATTCCCACAGGAGGGAAAAAAACCAGCCATCTCTCGGCAAGCACGGCTTATGGTGTAGGTTTCTGTAGAGGAAAGCACCCTCCCTGTGCCTGCCAGCCACACTTGCCTGGCTCAGTGATGAAGGATATGCTCTGACCTGCTGTTTCCCTTGCTGGGGATGGCCCTTCCTGTCAGGGGAGAGGAGGGAGTTTCAGCTCCAGAGCAAACTGTTGACAACACAGGAGAGTGTTCTGAAAAAAAAAAAAGGTGAGTGTTTTAACAACCTCATTTGCTGGTAGGGCTGAAACTGTGGCTGCACTAGAAAAGATTCAGGAGGCGAGAGTGGAAATACAGCCCAGTGAAAGAACATCTGCCATCAGTAGGTGCCAGAGCAGAGAGTGAACCTGACCAGGTCATGATTAAGTGATAAAGCCACAGGCTAGAACCCCCAAATCCCATCTGTACCATGCCGTGCAGTTGAACTTAGAGGCTGTGTATTGTTGTCTGACTCTCAGTTTCAGCCTGGGAGCACAGGTTATCTTACGCTGGTCATAACCAAAGTGGGAGGGCACAGAAGTGCTGTTCTAGTGGGAGCTCTTGAGCCAGCTTCTGGCAGCTTGTCTGAAGCACGGGCAGCTTGATGCTTTTGCTTCAGAGCTTAGAGACATGGAGCAAACAGAAAACACCACCCAGCGCTAAGACTGCTGGATAACTGAAACCCATGGTGTTTTCACATTTGCAGATACACTACAGGGTACACAAACTTTGCAGCCAGGTGTACTAGTGTGGACCACCTGGCATTCCTCCCTGGGTTTTAATGACGCAACATAAGTGCCAGTGGTTGCAAGTAACATTTCTAATTAGAGTTTAATCACACCTTTTCTTAAAAAAATAAATAAAATGTGTTTCTTGGCCCTGCTCTGCTAGGGCATTCCGTCATGTTGGAACACAGCTTTGCTGAGTACCAAAGAGGTATTGGTGTTAGGCCAGGAGAGACGGTTGTGCACACAATGCCCTCCCTGCCAGCTGTGAGGAAACTGCTAAGATTTCCTCGAGCAAGGGTTAGTGGTGGTAAATGCAAAGCCCTGTGTTGGCTACGAAGTTGTGTTGGTTAGCAAACTCCTACAGATCCTGTTCTAACAAGAGGACTAGGGAGCTTTAGGGTTTTGCGGTTTTTGGTTTGTTGCTTCATGTTAACTTCAAGGCCCTCAGCTGGTTCTAAGGACCTCTTTGAGCCCTTCACTACTGTTACCAGAATGAGGCATGCTGGGGCCAGTGGTAGGAAAGAAAAAAAACCCAACAGAATTAGGGGAAGGTTGGGGGGGGGGGAGCTGTTAGTACAAATATTCTGTAGCTAAATCAAAATGAACAGAGACCCTCAACTGGTTTTGTCTCTTTGTAAAATTTCAATAATTGCAGAGAGTATTAATTTTGCTCTTGACTGACTTCAGTTCCCTCCCACACAGGCAATGTGTCTAGCAGAAAAGGGGTTGTGGGCTCTCCCTGCAGATCCTCTCCAGACCAGCCACAACATTGTTACTGTGAAGAATCAAGTTGATAAAAACCTTTATAGCCTGCCCGCATTAAAACTTGCTCCATAGGAACCAATTTTATGTAGTTACCTTAGCGGGAGAAAGCACCAACATGAACAGCACTGAAATAAATCAAACCTGCTTGCAGGTAAGCCAGAAGCAAAGCCAGAAGCAAAGGGTAAGCAAAGCTTGGTGTAGAAGAGGCAGTGTCAAGCACTCAATCCTGGAAACGCACCCTATGGGGAATTTCAAGGCCATCTGTAAGCTTTCCTTCCTGCAAATGATTTCCCAGAAGAGAAGGATGTGGTGGGTACTACTGTGCCCTTTGCTTTTTGCCTGCAGGAAAATACTCCTTCCTCTTCCCACTTCTCCTCAGGAATCCCAGCACCAGCTGCATGTGGCAATGCCAGATTAACTTCCATAGACCTTGTGGACATAGGAGATGGTGAAAATGCATCTAAGTGCTCTGTCTGGCTTGCAGGATCTGGGCAACTGTTAGGAATGGCCTGCCACTTCCCCTATAGCTGTGAGGAGAGGAGCCAGTCGTCCCTGCCAGGCGCCTACCCCAGGCTCCAAGCAAAGAGCCTGCCAGTGAGCAGCGGAAATACTTACCAGATGGGGGCCAAACGACAGATTTATTTGCAAGGACGGAGCATGAGGTTCCCAGTACCAGGGCTGACACTGGTATGTATCTGCACACACTGCCCCTGCATGCAGGGACACACTGGCTTCCTTCGGACACACGGGGCCATCTCTGTGAAGGAGCTGGCCCCTCAGAGCCCACACACCAGATGCAGCCCACTCGCTTGGATCATGTCCTGCCCTGCAGCTCAGATCCAGCCCCAATCCCTTGTCAAGCCACCGTAGTTCATGCCGGCAAAGGGGAAAACGCTTCACCATCTGTTCATCTTCAGTCTGACTCATTATTTTTATTTCAGCTGTCGCCAAGCAATAGCAAAAATCCCAACACACAAGCATATCCACTGCTGCAGACTGTCTTGTCCTCAGCCACCAGAGAAAAAGCAGCTCATCCCCAGTTCTCTGCAGTGTGTGATAGTAAATTGTCTGCAAAGAGACAGGAAAGAGGAAAAGAGTACAGTCAGCTTCGAAAGGCAACCTTAATCATCAACATACACAGCATCCAGGCAAAAGACAGGAACTTGTAGCCTCTGGAAACAGAGGAATGGGTCTTGTCTCTGAAGGCACCCACATCCACAGGTGATGGAGACAGTGGAGGTGATGTTGCCCAGTTTTGCCCCTCTTAGCCCCTAATCTAGCACTGAACCAGGGTTCAAAACAGAAGAGCACCATTGTTTGCACCAGTCAATGGTGTACCCTGTTTGACTCCAGCCTCACAAAAACAGTGACACACCACAGTTCACATCCTTTTCTTGCCTGCTCAGAGGCTCATTGCTGTGTGTCACTGACATCCCAGACAGTGCTATGCAGCACCAGCAATCTTCACCCATAGTTTACTCTTGGCTCCCTTTGTTTACCACCCTCCTCCTATCCATTCCTGCTCGCCTACCAGAAGACTTGTGTTTTCCCTTCTTCCTCCCTCCAGCTGGGAACCCACCTGTATGCCTGTAACCGTACCACCATATGCATATACCTTAAAAAAAATAGGATCACCAAACGGGGAAACACCTCTTGAGCTGTTGTTTTAAAACTAGAGCATGACTCCAGCTAGATGGAAGACATTGTATGCTAACTTCGTCATTGCTGCCAAATGTATTCCAAATAGAGCCCTCATAAATTAGGGTAGTTAGCAACAGTCCAGCAGGCGAAAGTATGTATTTAAAGACTTACAACGCAAGTAAAGTGGCTACAGTTTATATTATGGGTGAGTCACAGTGAGGCCCTGCTTGAAGGGACCCAGTGAAGTCTCCTCGGCCACAGCCACAGCATTACCTCTAGTACACCCACCAGCAAAGCACCCAGTGTTGCAGGGCTGGGATGCCATGAGGGGAAATTAGTGCCACTAGAATCAAAGCAAAACTACAGGGTCATCTCTTTTGTTGCAGAATGACAGCATAGATGAGCTTTGCTCGTGGCCTATAGCAAATCCCTCAGAATGGAGTGACCTGAAGGTTTGACATTTACAGGCTCATGGCCTTTGCAGGAATCAATTTAATGGTGAAGCCACAGGGCCAGGCAAGGCAGTAAAGAGAGCAGCAGTCAGTGGAAGGGTGGAGATGAGTCCTGCAAGGTGCAGGGCCACGTCCTGGCACAGCTCGCAGGCACTGCAAACCTCATCTTTTTAACACATGCTAAATATTGCAGCAGCTTGGGAAACGTTTTTCTACTGAGAATGTTAACCTTTTGTGAAACAAGAAAAAAAAATCAGCATCAGGCATCATTGGCCAACGCCAATAAAACATTTTCAGCCACGATTCCGCTTCTTGACACATCCACAAAAAATGTGCTTGTGGGGTAGAAAATGGAAACTTTCTTTTTTTAAACTGATGGATTTTATGGTTTTATGCCCCAAGTGACTTGCGGTTTTCTGGATAGAAAATAAATACATTAAATATGAAAAAATAAAACCAACCCAACACCAAAACCAGACACTTCCTCTGAAGTTTTCACTGTGGCCAAACCCTGCTTTTCTGATGAGAAAAACGCTGTGCTTGACATGTTTGTTTCCAGACCGCTCATGGAGGCGGTGCCGAGCCCACCCCGCGGCCGCCGTGCCTCAACCACCGCAGCGGCGGCCCGAGCACGCCAGGCTCTCGGGGGGGAGGCCCTGGTGAGGCCCCAAACTCTCCCCTGCGCAAGCGGCAGCGCCCCGTTCTCCTCACAGGCTGCAAAATGGCGGCCGGCGCGGTACGCCCTGGGAGCCGTAGTCCACCACCACGGTGGCGGAGTGGAGCGCTCAGCCCCGTTCTCATGATGTTTTCCCCCACGCCCGGCTCTCAAAATGTCCCCCGCTGGGGTATCGGCGGGTGACTACCGCTCCCAGGGCGCAAAGGAGAGAGGCGGTGCGGGGAGCGGCCGCTGCCTCCTGTCTCCCCCCATTCCGGGCCGCTTTGCATGCTGGGAGCTGTAGTCTTCTCGCCTTACATATCTGTCCTGTGGCGGCCGGTAAGGACTCAGTGTTCCAGCGTGCCCCGCGGCCGTGGGCGGACGTGTGGGGAGCGGCGGGAAAGGCGGTCTGGCGCTGTAAGGCTTCGGGCCGCGTTGGGTATGGGTATGGGGCACGTTCCCACCGGTTCCGGGTGTGCGCTCGCGGGTGGCGGCGGGTTGGCGGCCTCCTTGCGCGGCGCTGGGCGGCAGCGCGGGGCTGCAGGCACCCCGGTGTCGTGAGGAGAAAGGTGTGGGGGCTGGAGGAGGGTATCAGCCCCGGCGGGCAGAGAGGTCTGCGCGGGTGTGTGTGTGTGTGTGTGTGTGTGTGTGTGTGTGCTGAGTAAGGTGGATGATGCTCAGATGTTGTGAAGATGAGGAATAAGGTCCTGCAGAGAAATG
>JBCJKH010059832.1:8316-24190 GCA_039877255.1 Loriculus beryllinus | reverse complement strand
TGCAGCCCCTTTAGGCACTGGAGCTGCTCTCAGGTCTCCCCTTCAGGAGCCTTCTCCTGTCCAGGCTGCCCCAGCCCCGCTCTCTCAGCCTGGCTCCAGAGCAGAGCTGCTCCAGCCCTCGCAGCATCTCCATGGCCCTTTTCTGGATTTGTCAGCCAGGGAAATCCCCAAATCCCACAGGAAATGTGCCCAAATGAACCAGCACTTGCAGTGCCTTGCATAGGTTATCTGTTGGAACCATGGCATCAGTTTCCATCCCCTGTTTATATGAAACATCCTGGAAAGTGTGGTATTGAAAAGAAATTGTGTCTGCTTTTATCTGTGGTGAAATTGGCAACACATAGCCCTGAAGGAGATAAAAATCATGGTTTGCTGTTGTTCCAAGTCTGTATTGCTAATGAAGAGTTTGCTTAGAAACATCACCAAATATGGATGGATGCAGAGCTATAGCAAATAGAGAACCAGCAGTGAGACGCCATCCATTAATCTGCTGTATCCATCTCTTATTCCAGAGTAATCAGTTACGAGTGCTGTCCTGGATATGAAAAAGTTCCTGGAGAAAAAGGCTGCCCAGCTGGTAAAAGCATGTTTGATGTTTTTTAGACTCCTAAAGCCGATACAGCTGCCTAGTATGGGGAAATGTTAGGAAATTGCTCAAAGTGGATTTGATCTTTGCCGTTTGTGTGCAATATTGCCATGGACAAGTCAGAAATGGACTCGGCAGAGCACCAGCCGAGGGCCAGATCAGCTCCACAGCATGCAAAATGTTCCAGACAGCTTCAAACCTTGGATATAATTAAGCTTAATCAAGCACGGGAGGGCTGTAGGGAACTGCTAATTCCAACAAGTTATATAGCTGTATTGGAAGTGCAGTCCTAAGGAATGATGGAGTAGCCGGCAGCTCTGCCAACCTCTGCTCATTGTTATTTTGGCAAGCATGAGGTTAGCAAAATTGCCTTCAGGAGGAAATAGAGTTCAACCACTGGTGAATTCACTAGGTTTATTGAAGAAAGACATATTCTGCCTTTGCTTTCTGAACACTTCCTTGATGCTGCCCATTTAGCCACATGGGCTGGTGTGGATGGGCCAGTGGAGACTGAGACCAGCGGTGAGCTGCCAGCTCTGAGCATCAAAAGCCAGTGTACAAACAAGGATTAGGTGAAAGCAATGAATGTCATTGCTTTCCTCAGTTCACATCCGTATAAACCCAGAGTAACTCCATTTAAACCTGCAGAGATGCAGTAGATCCTGGATTACTCTGCTGTAATTGAGGCTGGAGCTGTCAGGCTATGATTATTTATTATCTAATTAGTGAAGAGATACGAGTTCCCTGACGTGCTTCATTTCCCCAGGTGTTCTCACCAGCAGCTCTCCTTTAATTCAGCACAGAGCAGGAGGGATGAATGATGTGTTGGGAATATAACCTTCTCTCCTTTCAGCGCTGCCACTTTCCAACATCTATGAAACCCTGGGAGTTGTTGGGTCTGCCACCACGCAGCTCTACTCCGACCGCTCCAACCTAAGGCCAGAAATCGAAGGACCTGGAAGCTTTACGATTTTTGCCCCAAGTAATGAGGCCTGGGCATCCTTGCCTGCTGTAAGATACAATTCCTCTTCTTCCTCCTCTCCCAATGGCTTTCTGTAGTGGAGATCCAGCTCTGCAGGAGCCTGCATCCAGACCCATCTGGCAGAATAGACACAGTCCTGATATAGGAAGGACTATGATTTTCCAAGATGGGAATCACTGATGCGTCCATCAGCTCCACAGCTTTGTTTCTGAAAGAGCCCAACATTAGAGATGTGGATGCTCTCCAGCACGTGGATGTAGAAATCACCTCATTTAGTTTTCCCTGCCCTTTACCATTAGAGATTATGTTACAAGACTTTCCATCCCTTTTATGTTTTTTCTTGTTGACCCTTACTTTACCCCTCTGGTTGTTAGTAATTTATACAAAATGTATAAGAACAGCTATTGGGGCAGGGAGGGGGCATCTTTTTGGCTACCCCCTCCAACAAGCCTTTACCCAGACAGGCACCAGTGGAGCCCCCTGTAGGGATGCTGCTGCTGGGAACATCTTCTGGTGTATTTGTCCTTGGCCCTGAGCGATGCCTTTTGTTGCCTCACTGCCCATTTCAGTGCAGTAATCCCACACTGGAGCTTGCTGCCATCATCCCTTTTTCTGCCAAAGAGGAGAGTGCCAGAGCTGCTGTTGTAAGGCAAAAGATCTACAAAAGTTAGAGCTCTTAATGTGCACAGATGGCGAACACATCACTAATACATACAGACCTTGGGAGCACCCTGTATGCAGCCAGGCTTCTGGCTCTCTCTAACAACTGCCTTAATTCCACCCAGCACTAAAACCCAAATTCTTCTCATTTTCAGGAAACTCTGGATTCCTTAGTGAGTAACGTTAACATTGAGCTGCTCAACGCCCTGCGCTACCACATGGTGAACAAACGGGTGCTCACGGATGATCTGAAACATGGGACAACGCTTAACTCAATGTACCAGGACCTGCCTATCCAGATTCACCACTATCCCAATGGGGTAAGATGTGTGTTAAACCTACCCACAGCAGGCTTGTGTTTCTGCTGCTTTGTACCTCCTATGCTGTCCTTGGACCTCCAGGACTCTGTAACGCTCAGGTTGGCAGCTCTAATTTAGGATCCATATTTAGAAGGAGCTTGAAAAGAATATTTTTATATATATATATAGATAGATAGATACATATCATATATTTATATATATTTATATATGTATATATATTTATGTATGTATCTATAGTCAATAGTTTCATGAGTGCTATTGCAGGGAAGTTGCCCACATTTCCTAAGTGTTGGTTCTTGCATATTTTCTTAGTCTTGATGATTCAGGGGAGACAAAACCACTGATTATTTTCAAAGCTCCTTAAACATCAAATGTTCCAAACATTCTTGATAGTGCGCTCTCATTCTTTGTGGGTATTTTTTTGAGAAACCACGTTTGTGCTCCTGCTGATTCAATATTAAAGCACTCGCTGTGTTTGAAATAGAAAACCAGCAGTGCTTGCTTTACCTTCTTGTTTCAGTGCACGTAACACCACCCCATGGCTCTTTCCCTCTGCAGATTGTGACTGTGAACTGTGCCAGGCTGTTGAAAGCTGACCACCATGCCACCAACGGAGTGGTCCATGTCATTGACAAAGTCATTGCTACCACTACAAACAGCATTCAGCACATCATTGAGACCGAGGAAAGCCTGGAAACTCTTCGGGTGAGTCCATCCCACACATGCCTCAGGCTCCTTAAAGTTGTTCAGTCATCCCACCCCGGTGAATTGTCATGAAGAGCTTGCCAGTGTCTAGGTGCTGTGATTCTAAAGCTGCTGATGAAATTCTTGTGCCAATATACCTTATTTTGCTTTTGGAAGTGTTTGATGTCAACACGAATAGGGTTTTATGGGAGTAATTGTTATCCTGCTATTGCTCTCAGTAAAGTGATATAGGCTGAGTCTATCTCCTCACTCTTCTGTGGGAATATAGGGAATATTAACTGCTCGGATTTTATAAGTGCCAGTTTATGTGCCTTGGTATTTTCCAAGTTAGGGATAACTTAAAAAGCACAGGGGTTTTGCGGTTAGCCAGCTGTGGGTTCTGATCTGAATTATTCACTGGAATTTATTGTGACTCTTTCCAGGCCTATCAGGGTATTTGAATTAGCTCTCAGTCTTGCCAAAATAGGTCTCTTGTACTCAAAATTTCTGGAACACAAGAGAACCGTGGGCCGGGTCCAATTTATAAAGGGACCAAAGTGCTGAAAGATGCTATTCAGGCTTTTTTATAGGTCTTCTGAAATTATAAAAGCCTTAATAAATCTGTCCCTGGACAAAGTTGCTGACCTCTGTGTTCTGGCTGAATGTGTTTTACCCTCTCCTCATTTCTCTGCAGGCTGCTGTGGCTGCTTCTGACCTCAACAGCTTGCTGGAAAGCAAAGGCCAGTACACGCTCCTGGCTCCAACCAACGAAGCCTTTGAGAAGATCCCACGAGAAACACTGAACAGGATCCTTGGGGACCCAGAAGCCCTGAGGGGTAAGTGCTTGTTACTGAGCCCAGTGAGGGACTGAAGAGTGGGGTTTGGTTCTGAATTCCCTCTTAAGGATATTTCAGTGGCTCCTTGATGCATTCTGACAACTGCAGTAAACTGCTTCGACAGGCTTCAGCTTTTTAAACCAGACAGCCCAGACTGCTTTGGATGTAGATATGGTAGATGTGTAGACGTGGCAGCAACAGTGGTATTCACATATGGAAGAAAGGGCTGAAGCAGTCCCTTTTCCAAGTTTTCCTTTAGCACTACTGTATGTGATGGTCATTTCCATCAATCCAGCAAGACGTAGGAATACTGGTATCTAACTGAAATCTGATCTGGCAAATGATCACATGAATAACCACACAAAACCTTTTGAAGCTGGCAAAGATGTATGAAAATTACTCTTTTTTAGGCAGTTTATTTCACAGGATGCCCGACTAAAATCAGCACAATCTAAAACGATTGTGCATCTCTTGGAGTGGAGCCCCATACAGTACAGTACAGAACAGGATCCCTAAAGGATGCCATTATTTCACAGCTGATTTCTGTAGCTCACTAAGACACTTGCCTCTCTTATAGACCTGCTGAACCATCACATCCTGAAGTCAGCCATGTGTGCTGAGGCCATCATCGCTGGCCTGACGATGGAGACTCTGGAAGGAACCACCTTGGACGTGGGCTGCAGTGGGGAAGAGCTGACCCTCAATGGGAAGCCCATCATTGCCAACAAGGATATCCTGGCAACCAACGGTGTTGTACACTTTGTTAATGAGCTGCTGATCCCAGACTCAGGTACTGGTGCCTCTCTGCATCTTTCTGTTGCCTTTCTTTCATCTATTTTGCCAAAGAAATACTGGATCTGGAGGTTGTAGATAATTCACAGTGATGTGTGGATTGCCTTTGACACAAGGTTACGATGTGTTCCTTTTCTTTTCAGCTAAGACTCTCTTTGAGTTGGCACAAGAATCCGAAGTTTCCAAGTCCATGGACTTCTTCAGACAAGCTGGTCTCAGTTCGCATCTAACTGGCAGTGAGCGAGTGACCCTCCTTGCCCCAGTGAATGATGTGTTCAAAGGTAAACTGCAGGGAGTAAATCCCTTTCTTCCATCAGTTTGGGCCACAAATATCAGTCTTCAGCCAAGTTTCAGTGCACAAGTATGCAAATCCTCTTGTGAATGCCTCAGTTATAGGCAGCAGCATCTCACTTTACAGTTAAAAACTCCTGTGGGTAATGCTCTGTATTGAACACTCGAGTGTCTTAATGGTCATTTTAAGTGAATCAATGGCTCTTGCCATGCTTTTTTCTGCAGATGGGCTCCCCGTTGTCGACAGCAACATGAAAAACCTGCTTCTGAACCACATTGTTAAAGACCAGCTCTCCTCTAAATATCTTTACCACGGACAGAAGCTGCAGACTCTGGGTGACAAGGAACTGAGAGTTTTTGTGTACCGCAATGTGAGTTCTTGCATCTTGCAGTGCTCCAAATGATGGCTGAATGATGCTCGATGGCTGTAATGTTATGGCCAGCATGTTGAAAGTGTAATTGAGCACTGTGGAAAGCATAGAGATCTCTCTTTTGAAGCATATGTTAATAAAGTTGGTTTATTTGCAATTTGTTTCATAGAACCTTTGCATTGAAAATGCCTGCATTGCTGCCCATGACAAGCGAGGAAGGTTTGGGACCCTCTTTAGCGTGGACAAAATGCTGACTCCACCATCTGGCTCAGTGATGGATGTTCTCAAGGCAGACCATCGCTTCAGGTGACCTTTCTGCTCTTCCTAAATGCTAGTTAGGAGCAGAAGAACTGCCAAAGCAGTTCCTATTTATTATGGGTTGTAGTCATGACTATATATATTTTGTTTAACATAGAAAGGACATCCAAAACCATGGTGTCATCCCTAAATTACAGGGAGTGAGACTTCAAATAACCCTTCAGTGAGTTATGAGCCATGAGTGTGTGGTCTCCCTTAATACAGTAAGAAGCTGGCTCTGAAGCCTTCTCTGCCCATGCAAGCCACTGCGGCCAGACTTCTCTGTCTCCTCATTACCTTTTGTTCCCCAAGGAATCAGCATTCCCAGGTTGTCTTTGCCATTTCTCAGATGTTCTGGTTGGACCTGACGGGCTCATTTCCTGTTTAATCAACTTTCAAAGCCCAACAAAAGTAGTTTATAGCAAAGCATATCATGTGTGTTTGATTTGCAGCACGTTGGTGGCTGCGATCCAGTCTGCAGGTCTAACGGAGAACCTGAACAGGCCAGGTACCTTCACTGTGTTTGCTCCAACAAATGAAGCTTTCCGAGCCATGCCCCAAGGGGAATTGAACAAACTCATGGGTGAGTGTTTTTAGAGCATTTCAATAAGGAGCTGCTCTGTGTTACTGGCATGATATGAGGAGGAATGGCTAAGTTTCTCAGCCATATCTCATTCGGTAACCCTGTCTGTTGGAAGCATGGGCTTCCTACACAAGTGGTTTGGATAAGCCATATCCAGCAGAAAGGTGAGGATGTGCAGGAGAGCACACAAAGTGTGAACACAGGTTTCTACTTTCCTTGTGCTTGGGAAACATGTTTGTAGTGTTTGCTACAAACTTACTATGACTTTCATTTGGCTGTGCTGGCTGGTGTAAGCAAGGTAACTCTAAGGTGTTTCTAGAGGAACTGATGAGGTCCCTGCCTCTCTCGGGGATGAAAGAGGTGACAATGAGGCTGTCAGGGATCATCAGGGTGTCAAAAGTGAGTTTTGCAAATAGGAAACATGGTAACGTGGTCCACATTCAGCCTCCAGTTACACTGAATGAAATGTAAGCAGGAAAAGGATAGAGCTGTTGCTCCGTCCATATGGACAAAGCAGGAAGTCCAATCTGATCCTGAGAAAACAGCAAATATCCCAGTCTAGAACAGATGAAGCCCAATATCCTGAAAAGCACAGGTGTGCAGGCTGGGTGTGGAAAAACGCATGGGAATGCTTAGGAATGCTCTTCTGGATAAGCAGCATGGTCTTTTATTTTGTTCACGTTGAAAGGCAGCTGTGGTTGGAAACAATGTGAGGTATGTGAGTGTAATGTCTTCTTGTCATCAAAGCCCAACCAAACATTGACATCATCATTTGGGAAGCATCTGCCCGTGGTAGCTGGTTATCCTTTTAAGTGCAGAGATGAGGAACCGGTGATTCCACCCTGCACATCCAGTCTAGTGCTTAATACATAAATACTTCACAACTATTGTAAATGGCTGCAGGACTGAGATATGCCAGATGCAGACACTTCAGATGTGCTTCTTTTTCACACAAATCTTTAGCTTACATTTCTGATGAAGAAGTGAATCATGCTGGTGAGGAGGTGCAGTGTGCACTGCGGCCACCCCAGAGAAACTAATGGAGAAAAAAGCTCAGAGTGTGTTCAGATATGAGCATTGAAAGAAAGCATCCCCTTTGCTGAAGGAGCTGCTCCAGTTTTGTAGTTGGAGGTTATCTTTTTGCACTAGATGTTCCCCATCACCAATATATGGGGTTTGTCACTGATGCTGCAGCCTCTAAAGGAGAAGATGAAGGAGCGCTGTTGGCCTGGGCTGTGCACATCACTGCCTCTTATAGAAAATGGTAGTGAAGGGGAAGCATCGTATCCTCCTAATATCTCTTTCAAAGCATGGCCAGATGAGTAGAGACTCAGTGGGGTGGGAATCAGGACAGCAACCTGTGAGCCACTGGTGACATTCCTCCTGCACTTTTCCACTTCCTACCCAAGAATCCTGCAGTTTCAGCCATGGAGATTATTGCCAAGTGACGCTGGTGCTGGCGAAAGCATCGACAATTCCAAATACCAGAGTGCTCTATCTGCTTCCTTATTTCACATGGGTCTTTTCCCCTCTGCACACTTCTTTGGGAAGTGAAAGCAGCCACAGAAGCAGGTTCATGCTGTGCACAGTGAGAGAATGAGGGACTGAGAAACCAAGAGATAGGGATTTCATGTGTGAGGTTTGGTATGAACCAAGGTTGGACACGGGACTCGCTGGGATCCTAACTTGCCCAGGCAGGAATGGCCTCAATGTCCTACCCAGCTCTAATCAAGATCCTTCTTCCTGCTCTTTTCAATTTCTTATTGTTTCCTTGCACTTTTCAGGAAATTATGATATTTTCCATGAAATCTCATTCCAGCACATGGAATATGGGAACCCAGCCCTGATGCTGGTTTGCAAATGTAAATGTTTCCTCCCCCCAGGTAATGCCAAGGAGCTCGCCAACATCCTCAAGTTCCATGTGGCTGATGAGATCCTGGTGAGCGGCGCAGTCAGTGCCCTTGTGAGGCTCAAATCCATGCAGGGAGATAAATTAGAAGTCAGCATGGTGAGTCACCTTGGATGGGGTTTTGTGGTCAGCAAGGCTGTGGTCTGAGTTTAGATGTCTATGTCAAGGACCAAAGTATGTCTATGCTCATTTGGATGGTGTGGGAACCTCTTCTAGTGCATGCAGAGCCACCAAACAGTGTTTTCTGGGCTGTAGCTCAGGAACCATTGCCATGTGTTCAATTCAGCGTGCTGGCAGTCTTGAAATGTGGTTTGCTTCAGCTTTCTCCCCAGAAGACCAACTGTAAATGATTTCCAGGAGCTGTTATAAATTGAACCCTGAGTCATGGGGGAAAAA
Organism: Loriculus beryllinus; assembly: GCA_039877255.1. Lineage (NCBI taxonomy): Eukaryota > Metazoa > Chordata > Aves > Psittaciformes > Psittacidae > Loriculus > Loriculus beryllinus. The sequence continues at coordinate 15,483 of JBCJKH010059832.1, read as the reverse complement.
GCATAAATAAATTAAACAAATAGCTTGTTCAGCTCACACGTCCCTTTTTAGCGTAACAAAAATGATCTCTGCGTGGGCACCCTTAGCGCAGCAGGGTTTATTTAGATATGTAATTTCATTTCACAAACTCTGCACTGCGTTAAGAGAATGTGGGGTCCTCAACTGAGCTGAAAAATATGCTTCAGAAAATAAATAACCATGACCCACGCTGTGCATAAGGAAGAAAACGCAGGATGGAATGGAAAGAGCAGTGTTTCCATGTGCATTGAGTTGGCAACTCGTGTGCTAGACTCGTTCTATGTCCAGTCCTATTCTGCCCTCTCCTGATGCCATCTCCACAGCTGTCCCTCTTAGTGTGGCAAGGGAGTTGGTGGATGGTCTCTGCTACCATAGGACAGCATTCCCAGCCAATACATGGAGAAAGTCCATGCTCCAAAGCCTGCCAGCACCTCCAGGACAAGCTGCTCAGGCTACAGTTTGGTTTTATATTCTTCTTAACTGGAAGAGGAAAATGCCTGCAGCTACCCAGTAAATAAATGGATAGAAAGAGAGGGTTTTCTTAGTAAAACTGACGGCAAAAGTTCCCTATTTTCTACTTCTGAAATGTTTTTCTTTTCCTGACCAGAAAAACAATGTAATACACATCAACAAAGAGCCCGTTGCTGAAAGTGATATCATGGCCACGAATGGTGTGATTTATGCCGTGAACTCTGTCCTGCAGCCACACGGTAGGTCCATGGGTAGAAATATCTACAGCTACACCACTGCAGCAGAGCTGCTTAGGGAGGGAGTGGTGACACGTGGTGATTGCTTCAGTTTATTGGGAAGGATGAGTCTGTTATGAGATTTTCAATACAAAATGATGGAAGGAAGCAGCCTATGTGCTTTGAGGAGTATTTCAATGCTGTCTATGTTCCACCCTTAGCTTCCAGGCCGCAAGAAAGAGGTGATGAGCCTGCAGATCCCGCATTAGAAATCTTCAAACAAGCATCTGCGTTATCCAAGGTAAAAGGCAAATAAATTTTCCATTGTAGAACTATTGATATTATGTTTTGGTGATAATGATTGGAAGATAATGGCACATTTAGACTTTGGCTGAGAGTGAGTGTATGTATGGAATTCATGGAATTCCACATTCATGGAATGACCAATTCTCTCTTCTTGCATGATTTAATGATATAATTAAAATATAATTAATTATATAATAAATATATTATTGAAATACATTGAAATATAATAATATAAAACAGAATTAAAATTATTAATTATATAATTAATTTAATTATATAAAAGATTACATTTTGCAATAGGAAGCCTACAGTTTGCAGTGCACTCTGAATGTAACCTTGGCATTTTACTGTCTGTGTCAGCTTCCAGTAACAGAGAGTCATCCATACATAGTTTTCAGAGACTAGAGATAAATATATTGACATGCAAACTGTTCTTATACCTATCAGAGGTTTGTTGTGTTAATGCAAACCTTATATTTTCTTTCCATGCAGGTTTCTCAGAGGAATCCTCGACTGGGTAAGACAACTTTCCTAGCTTGTTCCCAATTTCCATCTTATGTCACTTAAAAGAGAGGTTTATTCCTTTGTCTTGCTCCAAGCAAGATGCAGCATCACAGCGAGGGGCAGGAAGAGGGAGATGCTGTGTGTATGCTGTGTGTATGTCCCACCTAACTCAGTCTTCTCCTTGGCAGCACCCGTCTACTCCCGGTTACTAGCGAGGATGAAGGAGAACTCAGGTCGATTCTGAGCTGTGTCGTGGGCAACCGCAGTCAGCACCTCCATCCCATCCGCTCCGGCTGAAGAGAAGGACAGAATCGTTCTTAAAAACCAAATATCACCCTTAAGTTTATTTGTGTTCCTGATGAAATGGATAGGGAAAAAGAAAAGCCATATATATATATGTATATATTTTAAGACCATTTTTATTTGGGTTTTGACCTAAAAAGTTCCCAGACTGAGGATAGGTTTTGTCTGGTTTTGGTTTATAAAGTAGTCACTAATTTGCAGTTTTTAACGTACCCAGTTTGGGGCTTGATACATTCATACAATGCAGGTGCTTAATTCTGCCCTGGTTCAGGAGCTCAGATTGATGCTCAGAGCTCACCTTGGTGCTGTCTCACTGGGAAGACTGAAAGGGGCTGAATTAAAGCCCCTTTTCCAGGCTCCCAGTGGTACCTACTGCCACTGCAGATTCCAGGCTCCCGGAGTGGGAAGCCAGGGATAATCTCACTGAAACCCCTCTCCAAACCAGTGCCAGAATTGGGCCGTTTGGGCCAGGATGACTTGGCAGGAACTGTGTATGTTCAAATACATCACCCAGGGCCAACTGTATGGCTGGGCAAACAGTGATTGCTTTGGAGGAAGTAAATTTGCTGAATGAATTAACCATTACCCAAGCAATTTCTTTTTCCTGTTTTGGGGGTTTATTTTGTGGGTTGTTTTATTTTAATTTAATTCTTTTTTAAACGAGCATGTGTTTCCTTCTTCCCTTGTGCTTTAAAAGTCTCCCCTGGAATTCTGACTTAAAGGCTTTTAACAAAAGCCCCTCTATTGACATTGAGGAAACTGCATAATTATAAGCTATAGTTTGAACCGTTCTCTTTATTTTCGTTGTTTAACTGGGTTTTGTTTATGCCTATGGGTTTTAACCATGCTGCCTTTTGTTCACGAGGTTGAAATGACAGTTCTCCCTGGCTGAGTAAATGATCCATTGTTAATAATGGTGGGGTTTTTTTAATAAAAAGTAAAAATAAAATCAAAAATATAAATATGAAAAGTGATGATAATGCTCGTTTGGGGTTTTGTTTGGCTTGAATTGCCTGGTGGCACTGGGAAGGAGAGGAGTCAGATGGCTGTATTAACAAGTCTAATAGTTACTAGAGTGGAATGGCAAAGCATTTCTCCCTGCTGATACCGGCCTGACATCATGATGCCATCATCATTTTGGTGGTACTTTCAGGAGCAGCACTGCCACACACTTCAAGGAGCACAGGGTAGTGCGTGCATCCCTCCCTTGGTGAAACCAAGGATTATGAGGAAAAGAAAAGAAATAGGGTATCTATCAAATGCAGAATACAAAAACCCAGATTGTTTTGGTTGTTCTGGCCGAGCAACACACTGATAGTTTTTCTTGTATTATAAACCCCATATGCTGTGAAATCCCATCTGCATAACTCAGTTGTGTGAAAAATAGTGAAGCCCTTCTCTCATTTCCATTTCCCACCTTTCCATCTCCTCTTTTCCTTTTTCTGGCATGATGTAGAACTATTCCTTTAAGGCTGGAATGGTGATGGGGAACCCTCTGAGCCATCTACTCCCTGCAGCCCAAGAAAGAAGTTGTATCAGGGAGCTGGCTGCTGGGGGAGGCTCAGCTTTTTGTAATTAGAATAATTAATTACTAGCTCCTACAAAAGCCTGAGAGGCAAGGAAACCAACTTTGCATCTTCCTTAGTAGTAGTACAGGCAGTTGCAAGGGCATAGTCTTGCCTCTCTGTTTTGCTTTGCCTTTCTCCCTGCCTTGATGCCTCATGACTAAGTGACGTAAGGCCCTTCACAACTTGGGGAAGTGGAAAGTAGATGTGATCCCCATCGAGGTGAGTGCCCCATGTTTATACATTCTTGGTCTCTTGCTTGGTGACTACTTAAGCGTTTCTTTGCAAAATGAAACCACTTGAATAGATAGGAGTCAGGGAACTTTGCTTAGGTGTGCTTAGTAACTAGAAGATGTCCCATCTGCTGAGAGAGCAGTTTTCACCTCCTGGAAATACAGCCCCAGCTTTCCACTGTGTGGTTTATGGGCAGGCGTTGGGACTGCTGGTGACGCAGTGATGATCTCCTTTATGTTTTTCATATGGCCTGACTTTGCTAGGCTTGCTTTGAGGGGAATGCCTGGTTTAATACATGCAGCAGAGTTTAGAGTAGATAGAGGTGCTTCATCCTTTCAATCCAATTCCCTTTTTGCCCTCTCCCACTGTTTACCCTCCTTGGAGCTCTGGCATTGCTCCCCCTGCTGCCTGCTGCATCCTCTGAGCTGCTGTGGGTACCAGCAGCATCTCCCCGTTGTGCTGCGGATGCAGGGCTGGTGTCCCTGTTCCAGTGCCTCTATAATTTCCCCAGGATGCCACATCCTGGGAAGCTATCCCAGGGAGCCTTCCGGAAACCCCCTGAGGGCTTCGTGTCTCCAGATGATAGTTCACATTCGTGTAACCTTAATGACTTAATTCCCTCCTTTTCCCTGCTCCAAGGTGGTTTCTCATCCCACTGTGCTCAGGGAGGGTTACCCAGATGGCTTAGATAAACAGCAATGGTTGAGCTGCTTTAGCTGATCAGTAGGGACTGCATCTCTCACTTGGATTCAGTGACACTTTGGGGATGTTTTCCCCCGTGTATATCCATGCCTGTGCAGTGAGGGTGGATGCTGGCAGTCATCCCACCAAGAGCACCAAGATGTTATTACTTCAGCCTTCAAGGGATGCAAAGGGAGGAAGCAAGAAGAGAGCAGCTGAAAGATGGGGAAATGAGGAGTGCTGAGATGATGGGAATATGGAACTTATCATTTTCTAGAGAAATCTTTTTCTTTATTTTTTTAATGTGGCAAAAGGTGGAAGTGAAAGGAAGAAGGAAGTTGCTGGTGCTGGGGAGAAACACAACTCCTTTGGGGAAGTGCTGACCAAGGGGCAGAATGCTCCCATCAGCCTGGCTGGGTGTGGGAACCTGAGGGATGTCCCAGCTGAGGGATGGAGGAGCTGGGGTTCCCCTATGTACCCATCCATCCCACCCTCCAGCTCCAGGGAGAAGCAGCAAAACCCGGTTAAGGTGCTGCTGGATGAGGGTCCAGGCTGCTTTTGCTCCCTGCAGGGGCTGAGGCAGAAGGAGCCAAACTGAAAGCAAATAAGAGCTTTTTGGAGGAAAATCCTACTTTTTTTCTTCCTTTGGAGCCAAGAGTGTTTTGCTATTGAAAATTTACAGGAATGTGCAGCCACCCTCAGTTACTTCTTTAGAATAATGAATCCTTCATTTGCAGTGGCTCCAGTTCAACAAAATAATTAAATGTATGCAGAAATCCATTTAGGAAAAATACAGCCTTTAAATGTGTGCTCTGAGTCCTGGAATCCTGCAGATGCCTGGTGATCATGGCTGGGGTGATGCTGGTGAGTAGCTCCTGGGCTGGCTGAGCACCAGCCGTCTCCTGGGTTGAAGCAGTGAAAAAGCAGCACCTCTGAAGGGGTGGAAAAGCAAAAGCTGGATGCGAAATGCTGCGTTTTGGGAAGCTTCGTGTGGTGGTTTTGTTCGTTTACACCTTGAGACAAGAGCCACAGATGCTTCTCTTCTAGAAAGTTCTTTCCTTTCTGGTGGTCTTCTGCAAATATATTTACAGTAAGAGCAAAAGCAGCGCTGTGCTTTGTCCCAGGAGGGATCTCGTATGTGATGCCGTAGTGGAAAACATGAGCTCTCCCAGCACCATGGGAATCCCAGAGCACTGTTTGCTTGGCTTGTGGAAAAGGTTTGGAGTTGACCTGCCCCAGGGTATGGGGTGTCAGGCTGGGAGTGCAGTGATAGCAGCTCCATGTGCCTCATTACATGAAAGGTGGAAAGGGAAAAGCCTTTGCAAGTGTCAAAGGCCAGCAGAGGCTTGGATGAAGCCACAGCATCGCAGCCAGATGTGCTGCAGAAGGATGACCCCTGGCAGTTGAACCCGAAGGCAGGGGTGAAGCCACCCACATGCCAGCACTGGAAGGGATTGTGCTCCCTGCTTTTCCACTGTACATAAATCCCTGCTCCTACACGTGATTTATTGGAGAGTTGCTCCTTTTAGATGCTCTCAGGAGGACCAAAAGGCAAAACTAAGGGTTATGTTAGTGCTGGTGAAAGGTGGGCTCAGAAGAGCAATGGTGTTGGAGGCATCCAGCTGTGGCTCAGGCAACCCTTGTGTTTTTCTTCTAAGTCCTTTTCGGTGATGCATTTTAGAGATTTTGCAGAAATGTATAAATTCCCTAAGGAAAAACATTGAGAGGGACTTTCTTCCACCCATGGATGAATGGTGCCTCACTGCTTTGTAATAACTTTATGGTATTATGATGACTTTGCAAAAGCTCAGCTCTTTCCCTAGAAGTCATTTGGTACAAGAGCAGATGGGTATAAAGCAGCCAGTGAGCCATGCAGCACACTGTGCCTCATGAAGGGCTAAGGTGGAATAGCTTTACTAAGGATCGGTATCATCTCCTGGAAAGGAAGGTGGGAGGAGAGGTTGGTTTGTTGGATGCTGCCATTCAGGATACGCTGGAAAATTCTTTACGGGATGGTCATGAGTTGGTCCAAGCACGTCTCTTTCTTGATACCTTTACCCTTGATTTCTCTGTTGCTTTTCAGAGAGCTTGGCTACCCCTTGGACTTTTGACTTGCCATTTGTCTCTTCTCTCCCTGTTCAGCCTATATTTCCGAAAGGATGTTACCTGACTTATGAAGTAACACCTTCATTTTCTTTATGTGCATCAAGTCCTATCATCTGGCAATGCAGAACGGGTTATATTTTAACTGTTACTTCTGTGCCAGAATCAAGATCTCCTGTTTTGGAAATAACTGAGCAGAAGCTGGAGGCCTTCTGGGGGCATTTGTTAAACTGTTGGTTCTGTGGAGGCAGGAGGATGGATTAATAGATTTCAGATTTTCAATCAGTGCTTCTTGGGTAGCTCTTGAACCTCTGTGCCTTTTGCTTCCTAGTTTACAATTGGGATAAGTGACCTTCTTCAGCAATGATTAGGCAGAAATCCCACCTAACTCTCCAGTATTACATGCAGCACCTGTGGCACTATCAACCTCCATGAAGAGCCTGATGGTTCTTGAAGTATCAAGATCATCGTGATAGCAGTTGTGGCTATATAATTAAGGCTGACTTTATAACACTAATATGAAGACACATATGTTTGCTGCATGCATCTTAATCCCTGTACCTGGCATGGTGTGAGTTCTCCTAACAATGTTGTCTGTGGAGCTTGTGGCTTTAGACACCTAACAGGCTCATGGCAATGGGGTTTTTAGCTTGGAGCTGGCATCTTTCTAAGGAAGACAATTCTGTACTATGAGGGTGCTGAGGCACAGGGTGCCCAGAGAAGCTGTGGCTGCCCCATCCCTGGCAGTGTTCAAGGCCAGGTTGGAC
>JBCJKH010059831.1:43757-58774 GCA_039877255.1 Loriculus beryllinus | reverse complement strand
AGCTTGCTCCAAGCCCCTGTGTCCAACCTGGCCTTGAACACTGCCAGGGATGGGGCAGCCGCAGCTTCTCTGGGCAACCTGTGCCAGTGGCTCACCACCCTTGTAGCAAAGAACTCCTCATAATGGCTAATTAAAATGGCCTTTCTGTTAAAGCTATTCCTGCTTGTCCTGTCACTCTATGCCTTTGTTAAAAGTCCCTCTCCAGATTTCTTATAGGTCTCCTTTAAGTACTGGAAGGCTGCTATGATGGCTTCCCAGACCCTTCTTTTGGCCAGGCTGAACAGTCCTCCTGAGAAGTTCCTACTAATCATGGTCTGAGAAATTGTTGAGCACCACCTTGGTAGAGGAAAAGACTGAAGCTTACAGGATCACTGAGCAGTGGAATGAGGGGCCACAGAATATTTAAACGGAGAATGTCACAAAAAATACCGAAACAACTGTAAATAGGCAGTGTGGGACTTGAGCGAAGAGAGCTCTTACACAGGCTATTGAAAGAGTAGTGATTAGATCTCTGGAGCAGACTGCAAAGGCAAGCACATGATGGGAGGTGTGCTGAGGCTCTGAGTGTAGTTTGCCTTATCTCAGATGCGTCGCTTGGATGAAGTCAAGAGAGTTGGCTACAGAGGTAGGGAAATAGTGATTGTGTGTGTCCTTTAGTGGATTTTTTTTTATTGTTGTTCCAGCAACTACTGCGGTGTTAGTGAAATAAACAGAAAAATGATGGAAATTTTCAGACTTTATTTTACTGTAGACGTTTTTGTCTGTTCATTGTCACGTTTTAGTTTGTTACATTGAAATAGTTTATGTATTGCAGTGATGTAGAAAGCCTAATTTATCTTGTGTAGTATCTTCTTCTCTATCCCAGAATAACATAAAAATCATGGTATAAACTGCTAACGAACATTTTCCTGTGGAAGGCTCTTCAATACATCCTTGTTCTGCTGTTAAGAGGGCAGAAACCTTTGACTGTGACAGTCACGTGTGAGGGAGATGGTGCTGCATAATCATGAGTCAGCTTTTTTTGTAGTTAAGCAACTTCCTGTTTATCAGGTGGTTGCTCCCTTTCCATCAGTTCAGCAGGGCTCTGCATAGTGTTCAGGTGACTTTTTGGATGGGTTTGGGGGTTTTTTGTTCATTGTTTGGTTTTTTTTTTTGTTTGGTTGGGTTTTGTTTGGTTTTTTGGTTTTTTTTTTTTTTTTTGGTTTTCTTTGAGATGAGCTTTTTTTAAGGAAACTCAAAGCACATTAACGTTCTTTTCTGGGATGTTTGTATTTGACATTCTGAAGTAGGCAGTCCTGTTTTGCACCACTACTTGTCAAGCTGTGTTCACCAAATTAGTTTTTGTAAATCAATCGGGTACAGATTATTTAATTCTTCAAATTTGGTGTCTTAAATACCCAGGATTTTTTAAACCTACCTTTAACAATTCGCTTTAAACTTCAGAAGACCTGACCTGGCAGCAGAGAGGCTTGTTTTGAATGGGGGGGGGCCGGGGCGAATCACAGGCTGGGTTGGGTTGGAAGGGGCCTTAAAGCTCATCTGGTTTCAACTCCCTGCCATGGGCAGAGACAGCTTCCACTAGTCCAGGTTGCTCCAAGCCCCATGCAGCCTAGCCTTGAACACTGCCAAGGATGGGGCAGCCACAGCTTCTCTGGGAAATTTCAGCGTTTGAATGTGAAATATCTAGACTGCATATTGAATTCACAGTTTTAGGGAGTGCTGTTTTGTGAGGCTTGTATTTTATACTAGCAAACTTGAGCTCTGGGCTTTCTTTCACATTCAGTGTTCATCTAAGTAAGGCCTTCATATGTAATTAGGAAAAGGTGACAACAGCTTTGTTCTTTTTACCAGTAATATTGAACTTTATTAAGTACATTTTGTATTAAGTACAAAATGCTGAAAATATGATGGGTATGACATTTTTCTTGCAAGAGCATGTAAACGTTATTTTACTGCTTGCATTTCAGATCAATTCAAATGCCTCCTTAACTGTGTCTTTGGCACAGACTCCTTACTGCAAGAAGCACAAATATGATCCCCAGAATCCTCTCTGTGCCCACATCATCTTCAGTGGGAGTGTTGTAAAGGTAAGTAGCTGAAAGTTGACACTGGATAACTTTATGTGCATAAAATAGTATTGTTTAGTGGATGGAGAAGGGAAAGGTTAGAATTTCTGTGTGAAAGTATATGAAGAGATGTTATGTGCTACAATACAAAAAGGCTAATGATGGCGTGGGAAAAATGAAGTTACCACTTGATATTTGCAGGAGCGCTGTTGTTTTCACACCTCAGATATTTGTACATTACACTCCAGCAATCCTTTAATTGCTTGCACAAGTTCCTCATCAATAAAAGGGTGGTTTATTTCAATTAGTTCCTGTTGTAGCATACCTAGAGCTCTAAGTTGTTGATTTAACCCTTTAAATGTTTGCTTATTGTATACTAAGTGCCACTACACAATTCAGCTTCCCTTCTCTGTAGATTCTTTTCTATCATCCTATTTGTGTATGTGTGTATGCATGTGTTTGCACATATCTGAACATGGTTGGGTCTGTGTGTGTCTGCTTGAGCAGGTGCATAGGAGATAAAATTACACCTAAAACATTCATTGTGAGAATTTGGCAAGTATCCATACTTCTCTGTTTTGTGATTTGTTGAAAGATTTATTTTTATGTTGATGAAGAACTGCCTTACTCATGCTTACTTTAAAAGCGCCCTTTTGATTTAATATTAAAATCAACTATCTTGGAGTTTGTGTCATACAGTGGTATGCCCAACTGAATATGGAGGGACTCTGCCACAGTAGTGAGTCCTTTGGGACTAGGCATGGCTGAACTGAAAAGAGCACACTGCAGTCAGCAGTGGGTTTTTAGCTAAAATTTGTCTTCACATGACTGTATCTTACTGTAATATTTTGCTGGTTATTATTTTTTAGGTGAATGATTCAGAAGCAGTCTTAGCAAAAAAAGCATTATTCAGTCGCCACCCTGAGATGGAAAGTTGGCCTAAGGATCACAATTGGTTCTTTGCCAAATTCAACATCACCTGTATTTGGGTCCTGGACTACTTTGGTGGATTGAAAATTGTGACGCCAGAAGAATATTACAATGTCAAGCCTTAGTAAATACTGAGGTTTTGCATACTATATTCAGAACCTATAGAAATTCTGCATATCAAATTTATATTGTCTCCTTTTTTTTTAATACATATTTATGTATTTTCCATAACTAGTCTACTGGATGCAGTGCCTGAAATTGTAAGATGTGTTTGAATAAGGGATCCACCCACTTAACAATATCAAATATAGTATCTAAAGAACTATCTATGGCTAACTGTACTTGAACCTTGGCTTAAAAAAGTTTCTTGGGAGGAAGGACTTTTATAGAATGGACACAGTCATTGTCTCCTTTAAGTTAATTGAAAGACAGATGATGTTTTGGTAAAAGTAGTGAGACTGTTTAGCACTTATGAAGCTGTATTAATGGGATTGCAGCAATATTGCTTTATGATTTTTAAAAAATGCTTTTGAATCTATCATTCATATGATGTTCAGGTATAGAGAAATAGTATTCTCACTAACTAGCATATCTTGAATCATGTCATACTCAGAAACCTTTGTGCATTAAGTCATAACTAAATCTTATTAACTAGACATGCTTCTGGAAAGATAATCTGACAGTCTGCTTTCAAAAACTCTGTGTTTACTGGAAAATAAAAGATTAGTCTAGTTCTAAATCTTTCAGTGCCTTAGTTAAAGAATAGTAGTTTGTGAGCATTTCCAATTTTTTTTTGTATTTAATACCAGTTTAGTTTAGATCTTTATGGGAAAGTACTACAGGATGGCTCAGCTGACTGTGGAATAGAAAGCATTGCTTGTATTACAATGGCAAATGATATGCTGAGTTTCCAATTTCTGTTAATAATTTTCTTTGCACATTAATGCATTCACTTGTTTGAGCCATTGTTCTATTTTGCTACATATATTGAATGTGCTATAGAATACGACTTGTGTTTATACAAACTCTATGTATACCTCAGGATTAAGTTCTTGGTAACTCTTAGCAGGCAGTGGTTATGTGCCCTGACTCTTTAATAAAAACAGGGTGTGGTAATACCAAAGTATCTGTCTTTAGTATAAAAAGTGTAATGGCTTGTAAGTTCAATAAGAATGTTGTAAAGGGTCAATGTTTTCTGATTATAATTCTGAAATCTTCAGCTTTGGTAGTCAGATCAAATATCTGTGTATCAGCTTTTATTACCCTCAGCAGTAGAAATGAGCAAATTCTTGGCTTTGAATTTTTGGTTAGTAACCCAAAAGTGAGAACTGAGCAATACAGTATGATAGAGATGATTCATGACTTGTAAAGAATGAAAATGAAAAGTGTGCATAATTAATTCTGTGTCAAAATAAGCCACACACAACCACAAAAAGAAATAAATTTGACATCTTTTTACCTCCTCTCTCATCTACCATGTGCTAGGTTCACAAATACCCAAAAGTGATTATGAAAACTAAGTTGATTTTACAATGAGCAAATATTACCTAGTTGTCAGAGTAAAGAATGTGAGAAGTTAAACTCCTTAGAGGCAGATCAGTGCCTCTGTAGAACAGTGGAATTCATCATATCAAATCAGGTTAATGTTGTTATTGTATTGCTACTTGCTGCAATTATTTGTGCAAGTATTTTTGGTGTAATATATTATGTTTTCGTTCTCTGCAAGGAGAAAAAGGGTACTTGTTACTGTATCAAACCCATTCTGTCCTGCTGTTTGAAACGTACAGTATGGAAACAATTTATGTTGAATAGATAACTGTCATTAAATGCAAAATTGGACAATAGTTTCATATAAAGCATAACAATTGTAGAAACTCAAATGATCTGCTGGTATGAGCTCAGTTCTTACAATGGGGCACTTGAATGCATTACGTATCACTCCGTCACTTCTGATGTGTGATATTGATGATGCTGTGCTTTTATTAAAATTAAAGGGGTTTTTTTTGGGAAGTGGTAGTGTGTGTTATTTATTACGTGTTCAAGAATATTTCCCTCCCTCATGCTCTTTCACCTGAGCACAATTTCTTCAGAGTTTTACTGTTGCTCTGGAGTCTTTCATGCTTACTAGAATAAATGGTAAAACCATTTAAAAACTATAAAATGTGTTTATATGGTAAAACCATATAAAAACTATTGCACGTGGCTTTCCCTCTGTGAATGGTAAAGCACTTTCATGCTTTACTTTTTTTTTTTTTTGCATCTAATATTGTGAAATGAAACATAAAATAACGACAGTGGAGTTTGTGGAAATAAAGGAAGCCTTATTTGATTATTTCTTTCTGCTAGGGCTTCTGTGTTTCTAGATGACTGTATCATTGGCAGACACGAGTTCATCCACACCCAGGAAAGCAGGGCTCCATCACCCATTGACAGTTACTTAGGAAGACAAACACCATTACTTGGAATACAGCCCCCCTTCTTTCTTCTCCCCCTAGCTTTATATGCTGAGCATGATGCCATATGGTCTGGAATATCCCTTTGGTCAGCTGGGGGTCAGCTCTCCGAGCTAAGTCCTCTGTGAACTACTTGTACGCACCCAGCTTGCTCACTAGGAGGTTGTGGGAAGAAGCAGAGAAGGTCTTCACATTGTGTAAACAATAGGTAAAACATTGGTGGGTTGTCAGCACTTTTCTCCAAATACAAAATGTAGCTCCAAAGAAGCTGCTATGGAAAGAAAATTATGTCATGCAAAAGCAGTACACCACTTTTAGAAGAATCGCTTTAGTTTGAGGGTTTGTTACAGAACAAAACTCGTTTTATTTCTGGTTGTCTTGTCAGATGTGATGTTCCCATTAGTACCAATTCCCAACTCTTGTCTGATTCAGAGTGGAAGGGCTTTTTTTGGTGACAATTATTCTTAAACAGTTTTGTAATGTACTACATTTTATTGGAACAGTTCCACATCATCCAAATCTCTTAATGTTTTAAGTTTGATAGGATCCCAGCCAGATACTTCTTTCGGAAAGTGGTGAACAACAAAATGGTTAAGTTGCACATACAGAGCCGGATTTGAGGGTTCATCAAGGAAGAACTCTTTGGGGTTGTTGAATTTCTGCATCTCATTGAACACTTGGATAAAGAGATTTTTGTATGTAGAAGTGGAATATAAAGCAGATGAGGTATCGATTATACAGAACATTGGACATCTCTCTGTTCACCTCCCTTAGTAACAAGCATGTAAATGTCAGTATCATGAGCTCAAGGTAAGTTACCACCTTTGGTCCCATTTTTCCTCATCTTCTTCTCCCTGTGCTCACCTTTGTTGTATTAGGCTTATTCAGGAATTTACTTCTGAACATGTTTTCTTTTTTCTTAATATCCAGAAATAATAGTACAGCTTAGAATAGAGAAGGCCAAGTATAAGAAATAAGCATAGCTGTAAATAATGAATCAGTATTTTGGCTATGTGTATCCTCTGTCATGGTATGCTTGACATTATCTGAACTCTAAATAGTAAGGAATTCAGCCTCCATACCCAGGAGGTTATGAATTCTGAGATATGGAATAAACTGAGGCACCTCACTAAGTCACAGGATGTTTGTTAGCTAGGAGTCTAATTAGGATAATCTCAGCTTGTCTCTAATGATATAGTCCTGGTTCTTGTTTGTTTACGTGTCTTGCTCACTGACATGTTTGTGTTTCTATGCATTTTCTATTTCTTTATTGTGTTATAATGTAAGACTTGTGCCCAGTAGATTCTTGTGACATACTACATCATTGCAGAACAGTGCTTCGGTATATCACCTGTTAGTTGAAGCATTTTTTCAGTTCTATCTGGAATTAAATTCTTAGCTATTTAACTTTGTATCTGTGATCTTCACAATAAAATAGAGGTATCTTAACCAGAGTATTAGATTAATACAAAAAGTATAATCATAACTTAATGGATTAATTTGTCACAGGCTTTTCCTGAATGACAACACTATTAAGAGCTTCAAAATCAAATAAACTGCTATATTATTGTTGAACACCAGAGGGTGCCGTAGACTTACATGCGGGTCGATTGTTAACGTTTAATACTGAAAATCGGTTATTGAATTCATCATAACTCTAAGGTGCTGGAAAGGCATACGACTAGGGCATGATACGCACAAATTCTTTTTCTACAGTGCTTACATTATGAATGCTTTCCTCCATAAGCATAGGAGCCTGCTAGCTGCTAAAAAAGAAGCATTCATCATTTTGGTTTTGGATTTTGTAAACATTTTGTGCTATTGAGTACTCAGAAGTAATATCCATGAAAATGATTTAAAGGTTTTTAAATTAAGAAACTCTAGTAAAGGAAATGGAGACAGGTATAGATTGCCTTGGAACATCAGCTGGGAGAAGCCACTTCCAGACTTGATGGATAGTGTGTATTTCTCTCACTACTTACTGTAAGAATCTGAAGTGAGGGTGTTTGTTAGCATGACGATGCTTAGGCTTATTATTAGCTGAACCAAACCACATGATTCTGATTTGTAATTTCCAACAGCTAATTAATCTTATTGGACTTCTTGTTGCCCTGTAGCCCTTCTCCCATAGTTTGGGTGGCCACCCCTGACTATAGGCAGATATTTGGTCGATGAGGTAGAGCTGGGAAAAGCCTGGAAAAGCTTTTTCTGTTTGTATGGGAGCTGTGATAGAACTCAGGCTTTTCCTGCTTGCCTAGTCCCACTGACCTGACCTCAAACCGACCTCAACTGTGGCTGATCCTTCTTGCTGTCACCCAGCCCCCTATTCTTGACAAGGTACTGTGGGAATGGGTAGTACCTGAGTGGCAAGGCCACTGCCTGGCTGACCATGGTGGCCCTTGGTGCTCCCCAGCAATTGTATTTTCCCTGCTGGGAAGCTCAGTCCATGAACTTCTCATGTAAAAATCTTGGAGTTGCTCCCAGGGCTTTTTGGCTTTAGAGCTTTTGCATCTAGAGGCCTCTTTGGAGTTTCTGTGTTGAATATTATAGTGTATTGAGATTAGAGATAAGATTAGACTCGTTCATTCTGGTTGTAGTGGTTAATGTTCTCCATAGCCTGGTTTTCTATGGAAACAAGGCTTAGGTAATGTGTGAAGTGTTGGATGCTTGATTTTTGTCAGATTGTCTTACTCAGTTGGATTTGGTTTGAAGCAGGTAGTCTGACTTTGAATCTACAAAGCTTCTATATATGTTGTGACAGTTGGGAGCTCAAGAGAGGAAACAAAAATATAGCTCATGTCTATTAAAGTTGCAAAATACATGCTTTTTAGAAATTTGATTTTCATGAATCATGTTGGTTGCAGAGCTGCCTGGAGCCTTCTGGTTGGCTGAGATTAGGTATGCAGTTAGTATCTGAAGATTTTCTTTTTACTCAAAGAATATGATAGCTGTAGTGTTTGTTCTGAATGATTATCTTCTCTAGCTCTTCATATCGTAGATAGAAAAGCCTTAACAATTCCCCACTACTCTCTGCTTCCAGTTCCTGCAGCTTTGGCTTCCTTTTGCATATAATTTCTCCAGTTTAAACAAAAGAGTTGGTACATGTGTGGTGGCAGATATAACAACTGCTGTGGGCCTTACTGAGAGAGGGGAATCTCTCCATCAAACTCAGTAATGTCCGTGTACCCATACAAGCCTAGAACTACTTCACACATTTTTGCTACTGCCACTGACCAGGATTTTAACCTTACTCATTTTGTTCCCTTATTCCCCCCTCCCTTATCTATAAAATGTAAATGGATACCAGTTTGTAGGATTCATGTAGAACACTTACAAATCATCTCATCACTTTTAGGAATGCCTTTTTGAAAACAAGGTACTTCTGGTTGCCATAAACACAGAATAACTTGACAAAGCCATGCAGAAGGCGTGTGTATGTGCATGCAGTCACAGAGGAAAAGCTTTCAAGAAACACTAGGTAGTACATACCTAATTGCATATGTAAGCATGAATATTTCAGTGAAAAAAAAGAAGATATTTTGTATTTCTACAATGTTTTATGCCAGTGGAACCTATTAAATATCACCCACTAATGGAAAAATAACTGTTTCTAGGTTGAAATGAACAATTGTTTCGATACAAGAAATAACAGACATAATTGCACAAAACCTGCAGTATATGATTACAAGAACCTTGTGTAGTTCTTTCCTGTTCTCATTTAGCCCAAACCAGTTGCCTAATCAAGCATGAATCGGATTTCTGATTTGCTTTAAATGCTTAAATGAATTTCAGTTAATTTAATTAATTTTTCCCCAAGATCAGCATTTGAAAAATACAGAAGAGGTATGTGTTAGGGCTGGAGAGGAGAAGAAAATAAATGGAGATACTTGTCACAGTTCGTAAAGTCTGGCTTTACAATACTTTGTATTCATGAAAGACATAACCCTACTGATCAATTCAGTACAGCCAATGCAAGAAAATATTGAAGGTGCTCTATAATTAAAAATAGCATTTCCTCAATGTGTGTTTGGTGGTAAAGTCACAGAATTTTTCTACACATGCTGTAAGGTAATAAAGGAAATTCACCTGCAATTGACAGGTGAAAAATTTAATGATTGAGAGAGTGGCTTGATTTGCCTAAAGGAAACACAGCATTGTCTTTCTTTCTTAAGATATGATATAAGCAGTGTTCTCTCCAGTGCATTTAACAAATAAAAAATCCAGAGCAGATCATAAAGGCTTCACTGGGGAGGAAAGAACTGGACATTACAGAATCAGAAGTCTCAAACCGGAGTATTCAGAGGGGACACGTTTTGACTTTCTACTAACATACGCTTTACTGGTTTCCAAAACCCATGTTGCACTGAAAATGTTAAGACCATAGTGGGAACAGGGAACTGCTAGTCACAAAAAAAAAAAACCCACAAAAAAACCCCACAAAAACAAACCAATGCCAAGTCCAACAAGCAAACCAAAATCATGAATAGGAATTAATTCTTACATTGCATCAGGGTTTGTTTATCATTTCCCATTGGCAGCATACAGTCCTGGTTGTGTTTGTCGTTACGATATTGCACAGGTGTCTGGTGTTTGTGGCTTTTTTCTTCTTGGATGTGGCAGGGTTTCTATTTGCACAATGCAGCTGCAAGGAAGAGTGACAGCCAGATAATTTTCCCTTGGAAAAGTAGTCTTTTTATACACAGAGAGGAACAGTTGTAGCAAGACCAACTTCTCTTGTTTCCCTTTTGAGAGCTGCAGATCAAGGCTTGTAGTTAGACACTATCTTCCTTCCAGCTCTCCATTTGCAATGCTGGCAAAAGTGCAGGGCAGGGACTAATCCTCTGGGAATGCAGCAATTATAACTAAATAAGTATTAATTGCCGCATTCCAAGGTGATTAGCACAGTTGAGCCCAATTACACCAAAGCAAAGCTTCACTGTGAGACATTACAGTGCATTGAAATGCAGTGAAGCAGTGTAGGACCGTCAGTTCTCAACAATTCGTCAATAAAAACTGTGGGCTTACAAAAAAAAACCCAGCAGACTTTCTCTTTTTGATGTCTTAGTCTACTGCATGAACAGTATGTTTGTGAACAGATTTCTCACCAGAGAAAATTGTTGTTTATTTATCATCCATTATCCTTGTGTGAACTGCTCCAAAAATGATTTTAATACTTGTTGAATTAGTTCTGGCACTGCTGGATCAGGGGCAGGACTCTGCACTCTGTCTGGACTCTCCCATCTCAAAGATGTCCAGCTCCTCCATCAGGTGATGTAGGAATTAATTTTGTCTGCAAGTGCTAACTGTATCAAATAGGCTTAGGAGAACTTTTGGTACCTGACTTGTTCTCAGTCCCAGCAGTCTGTGGTGATGATTGCAGATGAGCTTTCTGTGGTAGCAATACAGAGCCAGAGGGCAGTGTGTAGTTATTTTTTAATCCTCAACTTAACTGTGATGTGGGTTTGTTTTTCAGTTTTCATTTATTTCCTGTTAAAACTGCAAGCTCTGCTGCCCTTTTTTTTTATATATATATATATATATATATATAAATATATATATATATATATATAGTAGAAGCATGACTGGTAAGCATGAAACAGGGATGCTTCTGAGGTTGAATCAACCCATTGCATTAGAGCTGTTCCAGGATTTCTTGTGTCCAGAGAAAGAGTGGCATATTGTTGCACAGAGCATATACTCTATTTCTCTGACCTTTCCCTATTCTGACATCAAAATACACTGGCCTAAATGCTGTTCTTCCAGTGTGCCTGCTGTTGCCATTTATCTCCCTTTCTTATGCAGCTCTTCATTCCTTTTCCTTACATTTGGCCTCAACTCTTTATTCAAAGTGATAATATTGCTGGGTTTCTGCCAGAGGCAGAAGCTATGACCAATAACAGGAGGAGACGGGTGAGCGGAATAGTGATGAGCAGTGTCATTTGTTCCTCTGAAAATGCCGTTACCCAAAAATATCAAGACCTAGTGTGATATTATTTTAGCTTTTGGATAAGGCATCTGTGAGATTTAGGGAGCATGCTGTGGGAGCAGAGGTCTTTTTCTTCTCACTAATTCCTTATTTCAGTCAATCTTCTGTTACACAGGGAAGTGGATAGAAAGAGCTTTATCCGACTCACACTGGAACATAGAACTCATACACAAGTACAGCCATCTCTGGGATCAATGACACCTCTCTCAGGTTCAGTGCATGGCGGCTTTCATGTTCTGTGCTTTGCCTTCTGCCTGGCAGTGATTCAGAGGTGATACCACCTTCTCTTGCAGCTTTTGGGGTAGAAGGGCCACAAAAGAAACCCTCCTCAAGGCTGGGGAGAGCAGAAGCTCAGCAGTACTGTCTAGGTATTACAGAATGGTGTGTGGCACTAGGTTTGACTGTCTAAGAATTCTGGTATTGCCTGGCACAATATATAATAATTATTAAATAAAAGCATAATACTGGTTTATTAATGTTTTAGCCTTCAGTATTCCAGACAGCAAGGTGATGAATTTCTTGATCTCCTACTTCCAAGAACTTCTATTTAGTTTGCTTTCAAAAGATTATAAATTCTTACTACTTAAAGGCACAGTAACTTACCCTGCCAGGGTTTTTTATACTACTGGGAAACAGTTACCACCAATCCCATTCCTGTACCTGCTGAGGAAACACATTCTTTTTTCTTAGAATCATAAATAGGAGAAATATATATATATTCATTGAGATATTTGTGCTTCCTCCCAGCCTAAGCTCTCATCCTGAAATGCATTTATAGTACTACTATTATAAACACTCTGGACTCTTCCATTGAACCAGTTGTATTTTGATGGTGGGTAGCTAAGCTTTAGGTGCATCTAAGTCATGTTTTAAAGCCTTTCTAATTTACCATTGTCTAAAATGTACCTTCTATTTGTGTTAATAAAAGTGAAAATTTATATTTGTTCACATTTGAAAAGAGCACAATAACGTGAGATTTCTTAAAAAGTGAGAGTTGGCACCACTGTGTCAAGTGGTATGATTTTTCTCATATAAATGCCCTAACACTTTGCTGAAGATATTGCTTCTGCCTAATACCTTCTCAGGAGAACTATCCTAAATCTCCAGATTTCACCTTTCTTTCTTCTGTTATGGTGGGTTTCTTCTCCCTTCTGTTGCTCTAAATGAATCCCCACACAGAAGTGGGCAGGTGAGAGCCAAGGGCAATATGGGAGGCACTGCAGTCACCGTGCTGGTTGGAGAATGTGGACCTGTGAGAAACCGGGCTTGGCTGCTGCTGGGCAGACCTGCTCTGCTCTATGTTGCTCCAAGGGCTGTGTTAACAAACAAGCCCACAAGGTGGGACTGAAAAGCCTTGTTAGCTCCTAGACAGCAGCGGCCTTCAAACCACTCATCCTGATCCTGGGGTTCACTGATCTGCCTTGGGATCTGTTGCGAGAGGACAGTTTCAAGCAGCAAGAAGGTTGAATACCGTGGCCCACTCAGTAGGTAGGAGTAGCATGCATAGCTAGCGGCTGCCAAGCTTTCTGTTTCAAGTCAAGTTAGGAGGAGATGTGCATTGTGCTCTCCCTCAGGGGTGGCACAGGCTCTCCTCCATACAGGCTGTGATGGCTCAGAGGACAAAGCTCTGCACACACTAACACCCTTTCAAAACAGAAAGATGCAACGTGTTCACATCAAAAGGCATCTCCATTTCATAGTCAGGTACAACCGAAATGAGCCAGGCAGGGCCAGTTGTGCCCATGTTTTATGTCCCATGGATGCTGTCTGCAAGAATGGGCACAGTCCAACTCTCCCTGATGCTGGACACTCCAGGCCTGAGCAATCAGCCATTTTTAGTGCTCATGGTAAGGCCATATTTCAACTAGATTTAAAAATAAACTTTACACCTTTACCAGGTTAGCTAGCTACTTGTTCAAGAGTGACTATAACTTACATTTCAAACTCCTACTTATGTCACACTGTACACTGGAAACAGTTATATAGTATTTCAAAGTCAAGACAAATTTGATTCCAGATATGCTTCCTGAGCTCCTTGTAGAGATCAGCAACTGCTGACTGGGATGACCTAGGAACCGTCAGACAAACTGAAAAAAAACCGAACCCAATCACGAAAAACCATCTTGCAAAGAGAAAAAGAAAGAAAAAATACAAAAGGAAACCCCAGACATCAATATCAAGACTGTAAAACCCAGACCTCAGAGGCAGCGAGGCAAAGGAAGGCTCTTGCTTTGGTGCTGCTGCCAGCAGGTGGACTCTGAAAGCCCTCACGGGAGGAGAGCTTCCTGTGGGGTTGGCAGAGAAGCAAAGCCTGTGGAGTAGCCTCTTCTTCTCCCTCCTTGTGGCCTCCTGCTCCCCACCATTGCTGAAGAAGCAAGATGAAGTGGAGGAGGATTGCGATCTTTGCCATCCTGCAGGCACAGCTCCCAGACACAGGTAGGGCAGGCTTTTATTGATGAAAGGGCATGATGTTTCTGTGGTGGATTCCCCACCATTTTGGAAGCAGGAAGGTATGTGTGTGAGGGCCTCAGCCATGTCTGCCATCCTGATCATGGCTGCTTGTGAATGCAGTGGCAGGACTCGTGTTGAACTGCCCTGTGATAGAGAACCTCTGGAGGCCTGGGAGGAGGAGGTGGTGAGGACAGCCATTGTCTGTGTAGCCTCCTCTTGCTGGAGTGACTGCCACAGCTGACAACAGCTTGTAATTAAATAAGGCTCTCATTCCTCAAGCCCTTCCTTGGGATTTTTAAAAGGGGAAATTTGATGCAATAATGAAAACATAGTAACTTGCAGTAATCTGCACAAGAGAGGCTTTTAATTTAGTTAGGTAAGATTAGAGCCATGCTGCTTCTAATGGCATTTCAGTTTGGACTAAATAACATACCCAGTATGCTGGAAACGTGAGCGTAGGTGATGAGAAAAAGGGTAAGATCCTTCCTTTTGCGTCTCTGCCTTCATGCTTGTCCCTCCTAGAGCATAAAATGAAGTAACTTTTACCTTTATATATTTACTTGTGGTGGTGTGTACGCTGGCCCTACTTGGGCTGAAAGTGAAGCAGCTTTGGTATGCACAAATCTTCACAAATTTTATTAATCTGGGGAGAGAGAGGAATGTACTTCTAGGTAGCTTAGTAGATCAAAAGAGCAGCAAAATTTACATCCAGAGAAGGCTTCAGCCAAGCTCTGAATTTGGAGAAGTCAGCCAATACTAGTAGGCCACTTTTGAGCATGTATTAAAGCAAAATGCATTGGAAAAGCTTCCCTCACAATGTATGCCCTAACTGTACTTGACAAACACACTGTCCTTGCACTGAAGGGCTTTGGTGACTGTGACATGCTTTTTATTTGAAAGTTTTCTGGAGATTAGAGAAGGGTTTTGCAGCTGCTTGTTAATGCAATGGGCCTCTGTCCCTTTCTGATACCTAAGTATACGTATCATACTTCTGATATTTATATTTTGTACATTTCTATTAGATTTTGTACATTTAGATTTTGTACATTTCTATTAGATGCATAAAAGGATATATAGGTATAGAAATTACTTTAGGTCAAAATGCATCTGCAAAAAACTTTTAAGTTTTCT
>JBCJKH010059831.1:0-19009 GCA_039877255.1 Loriculus beryllinus | reverse complement strand
TTGCCTTCAGGAAGTCAAAAGGGTCTTCTTTGAAGCTGCATATTTCAAAGAAAAACCAGTCCCTTCATGTGCTCTGAACCACGCTGTCCAGTGGGGCTGGTGCTCTGCCTATGTGTGTCTGGTTGAAAACCTGTGTAGTCTTTCTCCAGGGCCTAACACTCTGTAGAGGTGGGATGTTGATCCCAGGTGTTACTGCTGCTGCTTGCATCAGTGGTGTTGCCTGCCTGATCATTCATAGTGTTTCTCAGAGAATCTCTTGCTTGCTCCTTAAAGTCTTAGTTTTGGGAAAAGGATGCCCGTGACCCAGATTTAGGGAAAATACTGTGTTGGTGTTGCCCTGTTTTAGTCAAGCACTTTTTTTTCTTTCCTGTAAAAAAAGAGGCTGAAGAACCATGAAATTACAAAGCCCTCTCCTACACTTACTTTATTTTGAGTTAACAATTTCTAGTTTGGTTACATACAGAAGCTTTTAGCTACTTTGAGCAAGTGCTGTCTCAGATGCACTTGGTATTGCCTGTCTTTGCTAACGAAAAGTCTCAGATGTATGTTTGCTGGGGCGGGTGTGTAGGGGGATAGATTCATATCTAAGAAGAGAAGCATAATGTCTTGCTTTGAGGCTTCAAAGGGGCTAGGGTGTGTGTGAGAGACCATGAGCTCTGTTTCGTCACTGCAGCTTGTACATGAAAGAGACTCAGTGGGCATGAATGTTGTGGGTGCTGTCAGACAAGCATGTGTGGCTCCCCATGATTCTCTCAAAGCATGGAAGCAAATCTGTGTGAAAAGGATATTTGAGCCATTTCATAATCAGCTTCATAGCCAGGTCTTGGAAATACTGTAAGGGCTGCCAGAAATCAGTTGTTTTGTGCAAGGAAGGAAGGTCGGAGAAAAGGAAAACAACAACAACAACAACAAAAAACCCAAAAACAACCAACCATGATATTAACCTAACCCAAGAGACAAAGAGGATGGAGATTTCTGTAAGCAGCATCCAGCCTGTTTTGTGACAATGGAGCACAGCGCAGCAGGTTGTGCAGTGCTGGAGGTGAATTTCCTCCCTCACTGACCCCATGTCGTCAGAGAAAAGTGAACAACTAAAGTCACAGGCCATCTGCTGAGCAAACAGTTCCAAAAGTCGCAGGCGATCTGCTGGGCAAACAGTTCCTAAGGAGTTCTCAAAATGGCCTGGCTAGCCTGATACTGGCGTCAAGCAGGTGGACTGCCAGGGAAAGCAGCTTTTTGCTGTGAAAGGTTGCAGCAGCAAAGGATTGCAGCAAGAAAAGGCATTTGGTTTTCTGAAAAAAGCTCTGATTTGTATGGTCTGTTCTGAAACACAGATCTGATCCTTTCTCATCCAAGTACAGCATATCTGGAATATAAAAGAAGAGCAAAGAGAAGTCATATAGTATCTATAATATTATACAGTATCTAAGGAAAGAAGCTTATTATTGTTAACAAAATCTGATAAAAGGATGATGAGTAGAAGCTGTAATGTAGAGGTGAGCAAGTTGGATATGTATGAGAAATTAGATTTATCTGCCTGCAAAGGATAATAAAGTAGTCATTCTCTACTTAACTATGGCTATAAAGTTAGTATTAAAACCAGCCTGGAGAGTGTCTAGTGTGCAGTGCCAAGAGGTGCAGCAAGCGTAAAAGGGTGCACTTGCCTGAATGCCATGGCTCTGTGCTTTCTGTTGCTCTCTGAACTGTGCTGGTCAGCGTTGAGTGTCATTAAACTGCAAGTACTTTTTCCTGCTTAGAAGTCCTATTTTTCTAACTTTTTACAGTATGGGGTAATTTTAAAGAATATGAGAAACACGGAACAGTCTGTAGGCAACTGTAGGAAATAATTTAACAAAGTCACTTTAATGGTTTTCTGTTCTTTTCCACCATTAAGATCACGCAAAATGCACTTTGCAGACTTTTGACAAGTCCTCTGGAGCTTTATGCATCAATTGTTTGGGTAGGATCATTCTGATTTCAACGCATTATATTTACCTCAACACTTGTTCCATAGATTTCTATTCCTGATCATTCATTATATACTTATTTATAGGCTATAAAGTATATTTTTAAATAAAGTCAGACATGATTTTGCTGAAACTGCAAAGGTGCCTCTGTTCTGATGTAGTGTGTCACATTTGCAATTTGAGGAACTCAGATAAAAATGACTGGAGTGTAATGATAAATTCTTTATTATCTTGCAAGCAACAAGCTGAAATGAGTTCTTTTGCTTTTCTATTTCTACTGAATAATAAAAATAAATTTTCTGAATGAAAATAAGTATATAAATTTTGCTTCATCAGTTACAAAGTGAGTAATTATTGAACAGATGGCTGTACAGTTTTTCCGTGAGACTTTTGGTGTTATCAGCCACACTAGAATAAGCACAAAACCTTCCTCTGGTAATCAGTAGCGTCTGTCAGTATTTCTTTAAGTCAGAAGAGTTCATAAGTTGACCTACATGCGTTAGTAACTTTGATTAGAGCTTTTATTATCAATTTCAGCACTGGATGGATGGTAACATTTAAGATGCTCATATGCTAGTAGAACTTGATCATTCATCTACTCTGCATTTGCAGAAGAGGAATATGATCCTGCTTAGAAGCAAGTCTGTGTGTGAACAGACAAATGTAATCCCCACTAGAATTGCACAAATCTGCTATAAAAAATTCAAGGAGCAGAGTTTGGTTTTTGTTTTTGTTTTTTTTTTTTTAAATATAATTTACCGACACTTCATAAACACCTGAAAGTACAATTTGCTTTGAAACATGACTGTTTTTAAAATCTTAATTTTTCAATTATTCCTGGAATTACAAATTGGTTATGCCTGGATTCCAGTTGTGCCTGATATCAGGTATCAGGTTATTCTGCAGATAGCATAACCAGCTACAGAATTTAATCTCTTAGAAGATACAGAAATACCAGTCTCTGAATAGCTTATCTATGGGGTATTTCTATGCTGCAGTCAGCTGAGAATTTTAAATGAAGCAGGATATTCAGTGTGCTACTTTATTTAGCTTTATCTAGGTTATAAGTATCATAAAATTGTCATTAGTTTTCTGCTCCTAAAGATCACATAATAATTTTGCCAAGGTTTTATTAAGTAATTTTTGCCTTATTTGCTACCAATAGTATAACAGTGATAGAAATGTGAGAGGGAAAGGAGAAGAAATATCGCTCCAAGCTGATAAACTATGTCTTAAAACCACAGGGTTTGAATGACTTGTTGTTAGCATGGTGATAAACCACTTGAACAGACACTCTGTCCCAGGTGTTTGGACTTTTTCTCTTTTAGGCACTTTAACTATTGTGATCATAAACTCATGAGATCACGGTATGTAATGGAGGAGAAAGAGGCTTGTACCAACGAAATCTGGCTTTACGGGCTTACAACACCAGTTTGGTAAAACAAAATGGTCTTGTGTCTACGCAGTTTGCCATATTTTCTGTTGATATTTTCTTCAGTGTATTCTCCAGCATATGATATGCAATGTATTTGTTTAATTTAATATATTGTTTGCTCTGTAGCTCTATCTAGATCTGTATGCACGTATTTAATTTAGGTGACTGCGTAGAATCTCCTAGGTAATGATTTTTTGTCATATCCAAGCTGAAAACTGACAGGACAAATACACCGTAAATTTTTCCCCATTGTTTTTTTGTGAATCAGTTTTATATTCTAAGCAATATCAAGTAAAGCAGGTTACAAATCCATACTTTTGCTTCATGCACACAGACTTTTAGACCTTCGTATCTTGTGCACGTGCTGTCCTCTTACTCAATTAAATTGCTTGGAGAGTTTCATACATATGTTTGATCCTGTGCAATGAGCCAAACCATCTTGTCCTTCCTGCTTTTTTCCCTTCTCTTTGCGATAATTCATTCTAATGTAAGTCTTGTAAGAGACTTTGAGTAAAGCACTGCTAAATTTTGTTGATAAAATAGAAATACAATTTTGGGGTGTATTGCTATAAAAATAATGCTGTTTAAAGTGAAGGCTTCAGAGGCAACTTTTTTGCTGATTTCTGATGTGTAGGCATGTAAAAATGAATTGCAGAAGAACAAATTACAAAGTCACTCTGAAAGCAGGGTAGAATACATCAAACCTAAAGAAAAGAGTGATGAAAAGTTTTATTTGCCAGAAAAAAATTATAGTGTCATAGCTCCTCAAACTTACAGAAGGTAAAGACTTCTCATGTAATTAATGTTGTATAAAACAGAAATATTTGAAACTATCTTTTAATTACTGCTTATCACTACATGTTTCTTGTGTGTCCTTGGAGGTATGCATGTACTTGCTTTGGTACTAAACCTATCTTAATTGGATTAAATGACCTGTGCTAGCTTCTGTTGAAATCAATGGCATGGAGAATTAGTTAACCCCATTACAGAATCTGCTTCTTAGTGGGAAGAGAACTGGGCCATTTATTTACATTCACTTGTATTTATTCCTCCATTTGGATGCAATAAACCTGAATATAATCCTCTCAAGTGCTGTCGGTCTGAATAGCTTTACTTTTTTTGTCTGTAGAATCAATGTAAATTCTCCAAACGGTTTTCAAGGGACGGATTGAAATAATTAATGCACATCTAATGGCTAATTTGGTGAGATAACTTTTTGCTTAATGGGATTAATTCCATGCTTGCATATGCAAGAAACTCTCAGAGGCACAAATGAAGCCACTGCCAAGGCATCACAAAGTGGTATTTGTCCTTACTATCTTCCCTCTTCCCCTCTATCATATAAGAAGTACACACTAGGACCAGATGTGAATGAATGATGGATCAATCAAAGGTAATCTCAAAGCATTTGTATTAAGGGACAGCATTGTTTTGGTTTTTTTACAAGATCGTGTGTTATCTGGGCAGCCGAGCTTTGTGTTACATATTTTAAATAGTACAATTCATAATAAACAGTTCTGTGGTAAGAATAAATTTTAATGTATAGAAGTAGAAGAAGGGTTTCCATAGAGAGCACATAGCAAAAGTAAATGTAATGCTAAGCATCCTTGTCAGATTTAGGAGGAAATTTATTTCCTGGGGCATCCGATCATTTGGCAATCTTTCACCTAATCTGGCAGTTCTACAGCAGCACTTTCCAACACTGTGCTTCAAATAAAGGTCATCTAAGTTCCCAGTATTATGAAAAATGGAGCTTGTATAACTTTCCTTTGCATTCTAACTCCATCTGAGCTACACATAGAAAGTAAACAAATATAGTTTCCAGGTAGTCTTTTTATCTGTCTGCACATCTCAGAGGCTTCTTGATAAGGCTTTTTGTGGGGAGAGAGGAGGTGTTGAAAGCAAATAAAATTTGAGCATTTTCATCCATTTTAGAAGCAGCACTAAAGGTTTTAATATAAAACTGGTTTATGCGACTGACAAGCAATTACATCAGTGCAGCGATAGTGCAATGCATGATCCTATGCTTACACAATTAGTTGAAGTGAGAAAAATCAGAGGGATCATAGGATACTATCTTAAGTGGCTGTTGCAGATATGTGCTCTAAAACTCAAAAGTATGAACAGAATTGTTCTGTAAACTCTATCTGGTAAGTGGCTGAGAGCTGCTTGTCTACATTAAGATGTAAGGAATAAATACAAGGAATCTGTGCTCTAGAGAAAGCCATAACGTTTCCCCAGGGAAACAAAACCAAACAAAATCCAGTTAAAAATAAGGTGTGATTTCTGTGTGCAGTGTTTTTGGAAAACCTCCTCAAGAAAAGTCCTGAAGAAAAACCAATAGGGTAAATTCATGCTGTAGATTAAATGAGCTTAAATTGCTGATGGTAGCTCACCTTTCCAGGTTTCTTATACTGATTTACATGACCTAGACAGAGCCTTTCAGAAAAGGGTCCCTCTGTTTCTACACACTTTGCAAAGTGTGATGTACGCATACTAAATTTCACAAATAAGATCAGCATTGTAGCTTACAGCAATACACACATTACCAGCCGTGTTTCCTATGAAGATCAACCTTATACAGTCACTGTCTTTATCATTCAGCCCCGTTCCACCAAATTTAATAGAGGAGCTAAGGTTTCAATAGGTCAGCTGGGTTTCTCCAGGTTTCATGAGAACTGACAGGTGGATGGAGAGACAAACTCAAGGCAGCAGCATGAGCTCAGCAGGGACCTGCTGGGTTTATGCTCCCATTGGCAGGCTGATGGACATCCACAGCACATACCACCACTGGGCAAGGCTGGCATTGTGTGATCTGCAGGGATGTGAGGGAAGGAGAAGTTTTAAGGCATGTTCAGAAATGCTGGAATTGCTTTTTATAGTGTAGAAATAAAAGTGGAGACAGGAGAGAAAGCAAAGATTTGCATCTGTGGATATAAAAGAGAGAATGCAAATAAGTATAAGTGATTTCAACAGCCTTTCTTCCCCCCATTTGTGCTAGCTTCATGTGTCTATAATTCAACTTATTCTTGCTTTAATGTGAATACAGATCAGTCTCTGAAATCCCATCTCTATCATCAGATGTTCTTGACAGTATATAAAATCAGATATCCTACAGTGTTCATTTTGGAGAACTGACATCAAACTCTGATGGATTCACTGTTACTGTAGAATATTGCCATTTTTTTCCCTTTACAAAAAAGATCTGCAAAAACCCTTGTGTTGATGTTCAAATGCTTGCTTCTTCTGCCTCTCTGAAACCAGCATGTTAAAAAACTAGATGAAACCTCAGGGGCTTTAGTGTGTTTAGGTTGTCAGCCCGTCCATTTTTCAGCATGCAGAACATGAGCTAGTCACTTTGTCATTAAATGCTTGCAGGAATTGATAGAGATATCCTAGTTAAGATGGAGTGTAGAATTTGGCCTGTCCTTTCCCGACGAGCTGATTCAGAACATTGCTGTGGGTCACAAAAGCTTTGTGCAGCACTGTCTGTAATTATTGCTAGCAAATGAACTCTGAAACTGAGCCTCTTCTGGAAAACGATTTTGTGTTGTTAATAAATGTAACCTTAAATACAGATTGGTCATCTGGACTGTCAATAACATAGAACACTAACAAATTTAAAACTGCAGAAATGAAATACTTTTCTAGAAAGCCAACAATGCTGAGAATTTTCTGCACTATTATATTCTTACTAATTTTAGATAGCTTTGCTTGGAAGCTCTCATATTCCCTTTCAGCACAGTAGTTATTACAACCAGTGAACACTTGGAAAAGAATATTGTTAATAAAAGAGAAATTAACTCCCAGAAGAGACCTCAGGCATGAGTGGAAGACTTACTGTTTGCGAAAGGAGTTTGGTGGCCAATGGATACCTCTTTTAACTATTCTCTTTTCTTAGTGGTGTTGTATAAGTACATTTTAATGTATATATTGAATACTGGAATTAACTTGATAAATTTTAGTATTAGTTGCATGCACTGTAGATGTGAGTAAAGCATGATTGTTTACTTTAATCTCAGTCATAAAAACAGACATAGGAAGGCTTGAACTCTTGCTGTAAATATAAAGGAAATTTTCTTTGTGATGAGGGCTTGGGGTCCTTTGCTTCCCTTGTTTTGCTTTTGCCACAAATCTGTCTCTCCATAGAGAGGCAATTGAAAAGGAACTAACTCCTAATGTCTGAGGTTTTGAAAGCACTTGATTTTTTGACAGTTAAAATAGTACTTTTGTTATTCTTATGGGTGGCAAAATATTGGTATTGTATAAAATCATTAATGATAAGGAAATTCTTTCCTGTTTCCCCCACAGGAATTCATTGCTTTTTAAGGTCTTAAGTCAGTCAAAATCTATATATAGGCTCTTCATATTTGCCATGTCCTACTTATGTATGAGATTTATAGCCCCTCCCCTTTTTTTCTTATCCTGTAATGCAATCTGAGATAAGGCTTTGCTAAAACTGGGTGTTGTCCATCATATGGCTTGTATTAAAATGTAGTGATGATGGAGGCATACCAGCCATATCACCTGACAGAGGCCTCGGCAGGAAGGTGTTAATGGGAACAAAAAGTCATGCCCCTGCACACCGCTTGCAGAACCACAACTAATGCCCTTTCTCTTTAGTAGTGTTTTACTTTGCCATAGAATTTTAGCTGTATAGTTGCTACATGCTATGAAAATATGAATGCTCCCAAATTAGAGGAAGAACATTGCAGAGCTGGAAGAAGCAAATTGTTCTTTTCTCAAGGGGAATTCATGATGGTCCATGAAGTTAGGGTTTATTCTGAGGCCCTTTGCTGAAGGGGTCTGCCAAGGATCCAGGCAAGATTTCTTGTGATATTCCCATTTTGTGATAGCTCATCACTGGATTTTTTTTATGAGGCCTGTGAAATGCTTCATATTCAGAGTGTTTTCAGAGTGAAATATTTCCCAGTGATACTATTGATAAGCTTTGGTGAGAAATGCTGCAAAAAAAAAATGTATACAGGGAAGGAATATTAAACCAAATCCTTAATCAAGCTTTCTCTTTACTCTGAATGGAACTGCTGTTACATGGGGGTTTCTTGTCTGTGCATATTCTAGTAGAGGCAGGACATGACATGCATGGCTCTCCATTAAGTGGATCAGTGGCAGGGGACTGAAGACCTGCTCTGAAACCTCTCCAGCCTCAGAGTGTTTAGCTACTACAGCATATGGAGCCTCAGCGTTGGAGCTGGTATAACCTTCTTCCTGCCTGATAACCTGAGGCCACCATTGCCTCTGTAAAATGATTTAACTGTTTCTCTGCTTGACACCAAGCTTCACTAGTAATTTCTTCACCCTCAGAAGCCTTCTTGCAAGTGGATATCTATACAGAGACTGCAGTGAAAACATACTGATATTCATGAGGTTTAAAACACAGATGGATGAGCTAACGTAAATCTTGCAGCCTTTCCACAGCTTTGCATATGTCTATCTTCCTTTTGATTCAGTCATGATATTTATCTGCTGAAAGACATTGTATGAGGAGTGTGTTGAAAGCTTTGGATGAAACCACCTTGAGTTTGCAAGATGTTACTATAGACCTAGCCTTTCATTCTTGGGGGTTTGGTGCCCTTCCTGACACTGGCTCTTTTGACACAGGTTAGATCCAGTGCTGCAAGTGAACTGGGGTGGAAATTGATCCTGAAGAAAGGAAAGGCAAACTGGTTTCATCCCAGTAGGATTAGCTATGATGGGCATACAGTCATGGCTTTGACTGTGCATCAAGGATGGCTCCTGTAATTGTCACAGCTTTCGTCTGTGTTGGCTGTCAGACAAGGAACTGTTCATTTAAAACCACAGAATAGTTAGAGTTGGAAAGGACCTTAAAATCATCCAGTTCCAAGCCCCCTGCCATAAGCAGGGACACCTCACATTAAACCATGCCACACAATTCTCTGTCCAACCTGGCCTTGGACAATGCCAGGGATGGAGCATTCACAACTTACCAGGGCAACCCATTCCAGTGCCTCACCGCCCTTACAGTAAAGAACTTCCTCCTTATATCCAGTCTAAACTTCCCCTGTTGAAGTTTGAACCCATTACCCCTTGTCCTGTCACTACAGTCCCTAATGAAGAGTCCCTCCCCAGCATCCTTATAGTTCTAATTCCTTCCTTGGTCCTAATTATATCTCCTGTGGATGGCACAGAGGCAACACTGGTGATAGAGAAATCCCCAAGTTGCCTGTAAAAGGCTGCTTTAACACTGTTCTAACCATTCAAGTGGCTCCTGCCAGGTATGGGAACATGATTCTCTTTGAAAAGCTCTTTAGCTTATGCCTTAACACAAATGAAACCACGGGGACACCTGCATGAGTCAAGCATCCCTTGAAATGCTGTCCTGAACCAGGCTGGCTTTGAGCCCTGTCTCTGCACTGAAGTGAGTCCCAGCATGAGGAAGGAATGAGACCTTGGCTTCTCTTCCTCCTTGCCTATCTCACGCAATATGGAAATGGTACTGACTTCCTTAAAGAGGGGGTGTGATTATTTATTTATTTATTTATGTCTTTATTAAATTGATTCATTTAGTTATTTATGTTTTTCCTTTCCTTGTCTGATTTATTTGCCTAGGAAATTGTAAACATAAAGGAGGCATACAAACGGCGTAAGTAGACTTGTCTTTCAAACACCTTCATTTAAAGCCTTTATCACTGGGTGAACACTCACAAAATCTTTTATTCTCCACAGTCTTTGATAGGGATCTAGAGTCTGATGTTAAGAGTGACACAAGTGGCTCCCTACGGAAGATATTAGTCACTGTGCTAGAGGTAAGGCTGGAGGCTTTCCTCTTATGCTGCTGCCTGACAGAGATCCTTTATCCTTTTCCTTTATCCTGCCTACCCTGCATAATCATAATAAGTATTAGCTGGTATTTATAATAATGTATGTATGAAATGCAGTGTAATAATGAAGTAATCATAGTAAGCAAACTGCATTCTTAAGTATAAGAGCATTCTATCTCTCTTGCTTTTAATATATAAAATTTTAATTTATAAAATTAGAAGTAATTATATAAGTCTGATACTTTGTAGACAACAGCATTATCTTATTATTATTTATAGCATGGTAATGGCTAGGATGCCCATTCAAGTTCATGGCTTCACTATGCGGAATTCTGTCCAAGTCCAGTAAAATCTGATTTCTGTCTCAGCTGAGGATTTTGCAATTCTAATAGATACAGAACAAATAAGAAAGATTGCTGTTGTGTAGTTCTCTATTCACCAAAAAAAAAGCACGTTTACCATTAGAACACACTTTATTTTAAGCCACCTACCTGAAACAAATAGGTTCTTAAATACACAGTATAGGACCAAGAGATTTTCCCTGAGGCTGGGCAGTCATGAGTGGCAGGGTGTGTGGGATAGGGGTAGGCTCACACCTAGAAATGCAGCATGGTGGTCAGTCTGATCAGATGGCCCTGAGAAATTGAAAGATTCAGTAAGTAGAAGCTTTAAAGATGTAACAGACACATCACAGAATACATCAGAGTTAGATACCCATTCTGGAAAGCACTGATACAGCTTTCTTCAGCCTCTTGGGGTATACTTTCCAGAGTGTTATTCATAAAATAAATACATATTATTCACAGATGTTTTTATAGATTAGTCCTTCCATATTTTGTACCAGGAATCCCAGTGTAAGTGAATTCTCAGAGTATTCAGGTCAGTCAGGAAAACATTTTGCAGTTATCAGGCTATACCCAGCACCATGAAAACCATCAGCACTTCACTGCAGGTACTGGGAACCTTCTGCAGTAGCTGAATATGGTGCAGCAGCTGCTTGTCTGACAAACATCATGGTTTGAGCTCATGGTGCTGGACATACCCAGTAGCTCAGCCCTTTTGGACCACCCTACCCAGCTCTGTCTGCACATCTCAGACCCATTCCCATCCCAGCATCTGGCTGCGCATGCTACCACTTCCCCCCAGTGTAGAAATAACTGAAACAAATGGCAGAAAGCAGAACCAAAGAACAAGCTGGGTGAGAAGGGACCTCTAGAGCTCCTCTAGTCCATCCCTCCTCAAAGCAAGCCTAACTCCAAACTCAGATCAGGTTTTCCTCTGACTTTGTCTTCTGCTCTGGACGCATGGTGGCTGAGGTGGCAGCAGGAACACCTGTGGGATGGCAAAGAGCCTTGGCACAAGGGGAATAGACCAGCAGGTCACCCTGCCACAGGAAGCATCCACATCAGGGAAGCCACCCTTGATAGGGACTATCAAGGGATTATCCTGAACCAGAGGCATCAGAGTTGCAACCTTGTTAGCACGCCAGCATGCAGCAAATGCAGCTGGGAGAGAGACCTTACCATACAGGCTCCATCCACCTCTGGCCAAGGGGTGACGGGTTCAAACAAGGGAGTTTTAGATTGGATATAAGGAAGAAATTCTTTACTGTGAGGGTGGTGAGGCACTGGAATGGGTTGCCCAAGGAAGCTGTGAATGCTTCATCCCTGGCGGTGTTCAAGGCCAGGTTGGACGAAGCCTTGTATGGCATGGTTTAGTGTGGGGTGTCCCTGCCCATGGCAGGCAGGTTGGAACTTGATGATCTTAAGGTCCTTTCCAACCCTAACTGTTCTATGATTCTATATGTTATGTGAGATATATATACACACACATATATGATCTTTAAATCTCATGTAAAGTACTCAGGTTCACGAAAGAGATCCATTTTGGCTTGATTTTGATGCTGATTAGCAATTTCTCTTTTTAAACCACATAGTTATCTTTTTCATTCCGATTTTTATTTGCACTATTTCTGTCATGTGGTAGAGCACATATGAGAAGAGCCTGATCTCATATGTTAAGTATAAAACTACGTAAATTACTTATGCTGTCCACAGCACATGGCAAGGCATGAGGAGAATGTGTAACAACTGTTCTTACAAGCAGCTCTAGAGGAAGGAAAGGAAGCCAGGAAAAACTGTCTGGAGAATAAATATTTGAGAAAACATCAGGAAATAAGGTTAGAGAAACAGAAAAAGATAGGCATACAGAGAGAGAATAGTCTCCAGCTGGACTGCAGAATAAGTCCTGGAAAGCTTAGGCCTGTTCATAAAAGAAATAAATATCCTTTGTCTTAAACAGAGTAGATCAGGTAGGGCTCTGAAACCGAAGCCCCAGTTCAGATGAAGACCTAGTTATTCCATTATTGGAAAGAGCTTAAGTGACATAAAAAGAAGTTGTGCTTTCATACTCTCAAAGATAATGTTAGCGTCCCAATAAATACACTGGAATAACTACTTTTCCCAGCATTCTCTTCTCATTGCAACAGGGCAAAATGCCCAAAGCAAACTAATATAACTAAAAAACCTCTTTCTTTTCAATACAATAATATACAACTTAACAAGCATCACAAATATAATGCCTTTAGTTACAGAGTTTCCGCTACATCTCTCTCATATGGCACAGAAAATTCCTTGATGAAACTTCTCTTTATACAGTAAATTCCATTCATACATTTGACAACTCCAAAGGCAATAATGAACAAGTCATTAAAAACTTTTGTTTTTCAAGTTTTCATAATCTAGCAAATTTTATGGTTTTGAACAATGCAAAAAAATTGTACCCTTAACTTGCATTCCTCATCATCCTACTTACATACCTTTCAGAAACCTACATTACCTCCTCATCAATAGAGCAATCATCTGATCATCATTTATCATCTCTTGCTTGCAAGACAATTTCCTAATTGAATTATGTAAGTCACGAAAGGCAGCTTTTGCATGAGTAACCAGCAAACAGTAGACAGTTCTTGATAGGAGTTTGAAATCTGAGCAAGTTCATGTGGTGCAGTCCAGAACTTGCAACTCCCATTTGCTATGGCATGACACACAAAAGTTAGCTGGTGACAGCACACACTAACATAAGTACATCACTTTCAGACTGAAGATGGCTCGCTTCTCATTAGCCTGGAGAGGAGAAAGAACTGGAATCCATCTGCATCCCTCTACCCTGTAATGCTCCCTAATGGCATAGATGGTTCTGCAGAGGCCTTCCGGACTTTCACCTGTTGCTATAGCTTACCAAGGAATTTTCAAATCACAGTACAAAACATCTTCTTGGGGATTTAATAAAGTGTACTCAAACTCTTTCTCCTCGAATACATTTGGATTCCTACCTCTACTCCAGCTCCTTCTGAGTCAGCTCTTACCTCTGGGAGACCCCTTTCACATGTCTGGAAAGCCTTTTTCAGCATCATCTCCTCCTTTGGGCTACAATCTTACATGATTTTCCTCTTTATTAATGGACTCCACAAGACATCTTCAGTGTCTGACAGGATTCAAGCAAGATTTCCATGTCACAAAGTCTCCTTCAGTATCCCATACCTCTGTTCTTTTTCAAAACTGTTCAGTCTTCTCTCTCGAGTCATACATGGTACCTTAAGGTTTCCTCATTCCCTTTCTGGGAGTTTGTGCAGAGCTCTAACTGTCCTCTCTGGACCCCCTGTCCTCTTGGGAGTCACCTAATTAACACAAGGAACATTAGAAACTCTATCCTAAACTACTTTCCAGTTTCCCGATCATTCATTCCCTTAAAAGGTGTCATGCCATACGACAAGATGACTAGCTTTAAGTTCAATGTGCTATAATGAGGAATGTCTCATAATGAGAAGAAAAATCCAATATGCATATTTCAAAAATCAACATCAGGATTCAGTAGCAGGTACACCAAAAGGAATTAATATGAAGTGATGCTAAACAAAGTTAATCTCTTTTAATCATGTGAAGAGAGGCAGTGAAGCAACAATATTTCATTATTTGTTATGCAGTATTAAGGGTTTATCTAGTAAAATGTAGCTTGGAGCCACACTGTCAAAATAACAAATAGCTCTAAAAGAGTAGATCCCATCTTTTTGGCACCCAAATAATGCATGAGAGCTTAGGCTTCTCCTGTGTGTAATAACCAGATTGTTATGAAAATATAGCCTGAAAGATGTGCTTGCATTTGAATAAATGAACTGTATTCAACATTCTTTTCTGGGTGTTTTTAATCATGAAAATGCCTATTGAATTCAATGGGAGTTTGAGTGGATAAAGAACACTGATCAAAGTCCTTGGAGACTGTTAAAAATAGTCTCTAACAAAATTACAAGTTATATTCTGCTGAAAGGCTATGCAAACGTGGTGGAATTTTTTTTCCTATAATAATAAAATGTCTCATAAAAAAACCTGTACATAGCAAGGACCTTTAAAAAGAAAAAACAAAGCTCACACAATTGCTTGCAGCAGCAGAAATACACCTATCACATTTATTAGTTTACAAATGGCGTTCTTAAGGTACTACATTGCCGTTTTTAAGTTAAATGCTTTACAAAATATTTGAAAGGTAGAGGAAGGTGAAATGAATCAGAATATGCTGACTTCTATTTGGCTAGAAGCACCTTTATGGCACTACCCACTTCTGCAGCATATGGCTACGAAACTTCAAGCTTGGATCACTGTAGTAATTCTCCCTTCATCCTCTGCCTTCCACACTGCAGTCTGAGTACTGCATAAATACAATATGGTGATAAACTGACTCTATTCAGCTGCTAAATGTTGATACTGACTTCAGCGATGTAATAATTTTATCCCATGGCTACCATGGAACATGAGACAAAACTTCTAATAAAGTTTTTTTTCTAATAAAGATCAATGAACACAATACAAGGAAGTGGGAAAAGAAAAATAAAGTCAATATGTGCAACAGTCATAATGCACATAAATGCTATCCAGAAATGTTTTGATTATTATGCCAGGGAGGAAGATTTTGGAGTTACCTGATAAAACTTGGTCAGCAAACTGAAACTGCCCCTGTACCACAACCAAGCAGACTTCAAGATTTCACAAACTCTCTTCTCCAAATCGTTACTGAACTATTGTAGCTAGCAAAAATAAAATACCAGTAAGGGAAAAGTCACAC
The DNA here is from genome assembly GCA_039877255.1 of Loriculus beryllinus. Lineage (NCBI taxonomy): Eukaryota > Metazoa > Chordata > Aves > Psittaciformes > Psittacidae > Loriculus > Loriculus beryllinus. The sequence continues at coordinate 3,686 of JBCJKH010059831.1, read as the reverse complement.
TTTCTGGACAGAAAAAGAACTGCATTTTATAAAATTATAATTCCATCCAAGAGGCAAATGCTTGTCTAAGAAGCATTTACTCCCCTATACAACTTTTACTAAGGAGCTTTACTTCTCTACACAACTTCTAGTGAGTAATGGCCATTTTTAGGCTATGATCTATGCTAGCTTCTAGTGAGTCATGTCTCTTAGTAAAACTACACAAATAGGATACGAGTAAACCATCAAGCAGTGACTATAGTGTTCTGAGGGCTGAGTAACTGTGGCTGGTAATTTATAGTCATGGGTATGCAAATAGAAATAAAACAGCATAACTGGTTTCATGATTAATGATATCACGTACTGACAATGCTTCAAGCTACATTTCTCAGGCAACTGGGAATCAAAAGAGCTGAGCTGCTGACAAGTCTGGATGGAGATAATGTGATTTCTATCAATATGAAATAGTGCTGAGTTACATCTATCAACAGTTACCTTTGCTTAAGTATAACAAAACATCTAGGAATATACTAGTAACTGTCTGGAAAAAAACCAATAAAACTTGGCATTTAAAAAACCCCACATATTTCACTAAAAAATTGCTTTATAAATCTTGAACATCTGGTCTACCAGGCAGAGAAGAGTTGTGCTTACCCTCATAAAAAGACTTGTTTCAGCTGAGTTACCAGCATTTTTTCTAAGTCATTCCTGTATTCCTTATATCCAACAAGAAAAATTTAAGTGTGTGTTGGGAGACAAAGGAAAAGCAGCATGATTAAAAAGTTCAGAGATGCAGCATCCAATAATCTTTTAAGGACTATGAGCATTTATCATCAGTTTCATTCTTCTTAACACATACCGTCCTGCATGAGTTATCATCCACCAGTCCGTAAGATAGGAATTTTAAACTGTATTAATCCCCCTCTAAAAGAACTATTCTCTTCAGGCTAATTTATATTCATTACCTATTCTGCATTGTTTGCAACAAATTTTATGAGTTCAGAGATTTGGGGAAAATTATAAGAATAATGATGGTACAGCAGTATTTTTTTTTAATGCTATTATGTGTATACATACAGATGTAGATTTACACATTAACTGTCACAACACACAAAACTGACTGCTGAAGTGCTTCTACACAGAGTCAAATTTTCATCTAATGAAAACAGCTATTGTACTAAGAAAAGTATAAATACATTTGCCAAACTTTGGGGCTTTCTCAACAAACGTGCTCAGTTTTCATTAAAGTAAATATTCAGAATGAAATACAGAGGAAATAATTTAAAGGTAAATAAAGGTAATTTAAGTATAAAAGGTTAGTGCAATACAGAGGTCAAAGTAAGGCTCAAAGATTGAGGCATTTTGTTGCATACAGGAATACAAAGAAATCATTAAATATTATTACATTTCATGATGAAGTATGATTGTTTTGAAAATTCAGTCTGGTTTCTTTGTCAGTCTAATAACAAGAATTTCAACATGCTGCTGCCAAAACCCAGTGAAGCATAGTATTGCATTCAAGAAACAGGCTACAGCTACATTCTAATTCTCTGTCTGGCTGAGAACAACTGAACATACTTCAACTGTTACATGTTATTTTATTTTTCTTTGCACTCCATACAGAATAAATCAAGAAAAATAACATTAAAAATAGATCAATGAGAAAATACACTTTTTTTTTTTTTCCAATTCCTGTGCTTTTCTTTTTATAGTCTCACACATTAACTTACCCAACAGCATTGCACTCACTGCTAATGAAAAGAAAGCAGGCAGTACAAATCTTCTTAAGCCTCCCGTGGCAAGAAAACTATTACAGAAATGAATAGAAGAAAGTCTCTGGAGCCTTTCCCTTGCCTGCTTGTTTACAAAAGGCAGTAAGGATCACACTGGGAAGTGTCAAAGCTGAATAAACCACTAGCAATTTGGTGTATACCCTTTGGGTAGTCCTTCAGAGATGATGATTCGACTTTGTCCAAAAAACGGTATGCAAGAAACAATGCAGAATCTACCAGAGGCTGTAGTCAAGCTTAAAACTGTAGACAAAGAAACAGTTTGCTTCTAAAGGTTTTGCAAAGGAGGGCTTGTCACAGGACATTAATTCAAGCAAGCTGATGTTACATCAAATCAGTGCATCTAAATACAGTTAATCTGCAGCTTTTCGCATTGCTTTCTACGAGGTGGTTGGTTGCAGCGAACTGGAGCCCCTGGGTTTAGTGTCACTGAAGAACAGAAGAGCTCTCTGCTTTTCTCTTCTACATTCAAACGCACATTTAGCTTCTAGAAAACTACACAGTAAACAGTAGGCTTTTTTCTCAGGCTTTATTATGAGCTGCAAGTAGCATCGAATACTGCACATTTAATTAAAATTACTCTCCTGCCTTTGTTGTAGGTGAACTTACATATAAAGGAGCCTTAAATGATAAAATGTAGAGGATTTTCTTCTAAAGCTATCACAAACAGCAGGGGGAGAACATGACAATAGCTAGGCAACATTCTATTGTAATGGTTACTTTAGGAGATAAACAAGAATAATGATGGTACATTTGTATTACTTTCATTTTTTTTTCAATAACCTTATATTTACTGTAGACAGCTGAGGAAAAGAAAAAAAGTGGAATTTGCATTTGTCTTTGGCATTTTACTGCATAGAAATATTCAGCATTTGAACTTCTCTTGAACTATGTAATAACAACTTTTTAAAAAAGGTTAAACATTTGTTGCAATGCATGAGGACTTCCTTTACGAATGACAAGACTTCACTTACTAATCATTGAAATAAAGGCTCTACATACTTAAAAAACAAAGTATGAATAACTTCACTATAAAAATGAATTAATGTACAGATTACATATTATTAACAACTTCTTAATAATAATTCCTACTCTAGCAACTAACTTTAATTTTTTCTTTTCAAAGGTACTTATATTTTGATTGCAGTCCAATTTCTGAACCCATTCATTACCAATGAAGATTTCTAACCTTTCTAGTCCAAAACGATTTTGTACTGGCAGAATAAGCAGAGCATACAGAAATGTGGCTAACAGGATGGGATCTGAACAAAAGATAATCTTGACAAGAATGGTCCATTTTTTCCCCACATCTTACCATAAAATACACCAAAAAAGACCCTGGTGTTACTCTAGACACTCATTCACCCTAACCATGTTTGCTTCTCCTGCTGTGCATGGCTTTCAGCTATTCCCGTAACACTGACATTCTTTTCTGCTGGTACTAATTGAATTTGTCTGTCCAAATATTCGTGGCACTTTTCACAATTTCCATTTCTGCTCATGCCTACAGAACAGGCCTGTGCTTTTACTTGCCACACTGTCTTACCACGGTTTTAGGAATATTTAGAGAAGGAGCAGGAGCAAAAATTGGGTTATGAAGGATATTTTTCTAACTTTAAACTGAACTCCCTGCACGGTTCTTTACTATAACTATTATCTTGCAAAATGTGGATGTCATTCCTGAATTTTTCATTTTTAGTGAATTACTTACTTTACATACAATAAAACTCAGAAATACAGAGGAATGGGTTTCCCTAACATGCAAGGGCAGTGGCATTACCTAGTTTTTAGCCAAGGTGAAAAAGTGGACTACCAGTCTGGCCCACAGGAGTTATAGAATCATAGAACCATAGAATCGTTAGGGTTGGAAAGGACCTTAAGATCATCCAGTTCCAACCCCCCTGCCATGGGCAGGGA